>JACBKR010001603.1:0-41384 GCA_014218235.1 Colocasia esculenta | reverse complement strand
CCTGTAGCGCTCTGGGAGCGCATGTTTTTCGAGGCTAGCATGTTGGTTTTCGTAGCTACAAGTGGTTTTGTGTGTTATAGCGGGGTAGCACGCGAGTTGGCACTGTGTTCACGGGTGGACAGTTGTTACTTGAGATTTACGTGACATTTCACATGGTTTGTGTGTGACGTGCACGGGTTCTGTGTGCGTGGCAAGTAGTATGACGCCTACCGCGCGTTACCTCTCTAGTTGGTGCCCCAGGTTCTCTGTGAGCCAGGCTGTTAGCTCGGGCTTGGTCCCGTACTTGTGTTGTACCGTCGAGGTCTGTGTTATCTGTCTTGAACACCCTCACTCCTTGTTTGAGTTTGTACGTCCGGCTGAGGGAAAGGATGATAGTGGACAGTGACTCTTGAGTTTATTTTTAGTCACTTGTAGCGCGCTCTTAGTTGGGGGTACAGACACCGTGTGTCGACACTGTCCCCGACTAGTCCTTTTCCAGTGCCCCACTTTAGGGTGCTCCGGCCAGAGACCCTAAAGGTGCCAGGCATGGGCCTGCGGTATGTGGTCCGCAGGAGTGGTTTTAGTTGGTCTCCACAGTTGTTTGACTTTTCCACGTGAGCGTCAGCTGAACCTTTCGTTCGTGGCTGCGAAGTGAGTGGTAGACCTGTGTTAGTTGTTCAGAGTCAGTCACTGGTGTCGCGAACCAGTTCACGTGCGTGTGTGTGGCCGTCTCTACTGTAGCTCGTACACCTGTTTGGTTTGTCGTTTAGTTATTACAATTGCTTTACATAGTCCGCAAACGGTGAGTACATTTACAGCTTTAATATCCTGCTTAGTTGTTATATAATTGCTATCGTGGTTTACTGCTTCCGTACCTGTGTTTTTTGTTTGCTCAGTGTTGGGGGAGTTCCCTACTGAGCCAGTGACAAGAGGCTCACCCCTACCCCCACAGTTAGGGCGAGGAGGACGTTTCGTCTACCATCGTCCAGTTCGGAGCCGCGTCGCAGGGTGTTGGACCAGCACCTCCAGCAGTGTATTTCTTTTCTCAGTTGTTCTAAATTACCTCGAGGTATGCCCTAGGCTCCTGTGCTTTCTTGTACTTTTGTTGAAATTTGGCTAGTAAATCTTACATTATATATGAGTGGTGATCATACATGTGATCAGTGGTGTCCTTTATGTTTTTACGGACGTGTGTATGATATCCCTTGCGAGGCTTTGGCCCATTCGCGGGAGGCGGACTCGATCAGTTCATTAGTGGTTTAACGGCTTGAACGAGGTGTTTCCATCACAACTGCATCCTGCAACTCAGGCCTCATCCCTTAATAAAATACTCCACCATTATTGCATGATCGCTCACCACATATGGGCCATATCTATTCAATGCCATGACTCTCTGATACTCCACACAGACATCTTCCTTGCTGTAAAGTTCTAAACTGCTCCCTCTTTGCTTGCTGGATTCTGTAGTGGAAAGAACGTGTCATTGAAAACCGTCAGAAACTCTGGCTAAGAATTCCATCTTCTGTCCTCCTGCAAAAACAGTCTGCAACTTAGCCCCACATTCCTGAGCAAATCCCTCAACTGATAAATAGCAGAATGACTCTGTCCTCCTGCGGACACCTCATAGTCACAAATACCCTCTCGATCTCATGTATCCAATGCTCTGCAGTATCTGGTTAGGGCCACCTGAGTAATTAGGAGCTGTAACCTCAGAAACCTCTCCCACAAGAACTGTGGGATCCTGTGCGGTAGCTGGCCTCACTGGTACTGCAGGTGCACAGGTACTACAGAGGTACCCTCAACTCCTACTTGGGGTAAAACTGGGGCTCCTAGCACTGCTTCCTCAACAACTGGTATTGCTAGTTTTGCGGTCCTGGCTGATCCCTCATACGGATCTCCGAAGACTTCCCTATCCCCTCAATCATCCTCTGGGTAGGATCCGCCGGATCATCACCACCTCCTCCCCAATCTCTCAGATCTAACCATTTTTGATCCTGCACAAACAATTTTCCAACCACACAATACAACACATATCAACATAAAACCCAGGGTCAACTACCAGTATTGGGTTTAAGTAAAGAATTGCTATGTAAATTTCTTGTTCATTAACATGTATATACGGACTATGCTCTGATACCACTGAGACAGACCACATCATTCAACCTGTTAACCTGATAACGAGCCTGACACGACTCCGCTCCCGCGAACGAGCCAAAGCTTCGCAAGGGATATCATTCACACATGTCCGTAGAAATATAAAGAAAACCCAGAATAGAAGTAAACTTTCCATTTCACAAATATTTACGTGAGATTTACATAGCAGTTCCTCAACTAAACCATAACCCAGTACAATAGACCTGGGCATACCCCGAAGTATACAAAAGAAAAATTACACTGCTGGTGGTGGCGCAGACCCTGCTCTGCTACGGTGCGGCCTGGAACTAGAAGACGATGGGAAGCCTCCTGCTCTCCCTCACCTAAAGGAGTAGGGGGGGTCAGCCTCGCTAGTCACTGGCTCATTAGGGAAACTCCCCCAATGAACCCGAGCAAACCACAACTCAAGTAACTAAGCAGGAAACTACCTATAGCAATTTATAGAATTATCTAAGCAAGATATTAAAGCTATAATTTACTTACCGCTTGCTGACCTCAAATGTATTGTTAATAATAAATGAAAAATCCAAACATGTGTACGAGCTAAAGTAGGTAAACGCCAACTCGGTCGCGTAGCCTGGCTCACGACACCAACAACCAACTCGGATAAAAACACAGGTCTACCTCTCAGTCTCGCAGCCATGGACAAAAGTCCAGCTGCCGCTCCACTAACCAAACAGAATTGTTGAGACCAACCAACCACCACACCTCAGGTCACCCCGCAGCAGGCCCTGCCTGCACCTTTAGGTACTCTGGCTTAAACTCCCTAAAGTGAGGCACTGGAAACAGGACTAGCTGGGTCTAGTACGTCTATCGGTGTCCGTCCCCCCAACTACGAGCGCGCTACAAGTTACTAAACAATAAACTCTCACAAGTCGTTGTCCCTGTCGTCTTTCGCTCATCGGACGACAACTCTCCCCCGAAAGCGACGGTGTGCCAGGAAGACGACAAGACCTTGACGGTACCACTGTACCGGGACAAACCCCGAGCACACCCACGTGCCTGGCTCACCTCGGAACCTGGGGCTCCCAACTGTAGAGGTAACCACGGAAGGCGTAACACTATCTGCCACGCACACGGAATCTCATGCATGCTACGTAAACCACGTGACCACACACGGTCACTGAAACCAGTCGCACGCTCACAACCACGTGAGTCTGCAGCTCACCATGTGAAACGCATTCCCAAGGTGTAACACCCCGGAAATTCAGTAATTAAAAAATTAGAAATAAATCGAAAACGATAAATCAATTCTGTGCAATAGCAAAATACATGTGTCATTATCATACAATCAAAAACCCATTAGAAATTTCATAAAAACCACAGTTCCAACTCTAAATAATACTCTCTAATGACCCACAGAGAAATTCATGCAAAGAAAAAATCAGATAATCCAAGTTTAAGGCGTTTACGACTGAGTTGTCGTAATCAAGAATAATCGGGAAATCATTATCACACATACCTAGAGGCGCTAGAAAATTAAATAAAAATCATAGATGGACTTCAAATAATATTCTCTCAATGATCCATCAGAATTTTGGTCAATAAAAGTCATTTGAGATATATTTAAGAGTTAGTATGACTTCATATCGTAATTAGGAAATAAGTTGGACAACCCATTATAGGTGTATAATGAGATCATAAACTAAATGAGAAATTATGGTGGACTCCAAAATATGAGGGGATAGTCCATAAAAGAATTAGATCAATGAACAACTTATGTCACATGAACAAATTCAAGTATGAAATTATAAATAAATAACTTCCGTATTATCGGAATGATAGAACTTACGTACCACTATTGTACGTGAGAAACACATCGAAAAATTCCGTAAAATATAAATCAACCCCAAATATTGTCCCTAAGTGTTCCAAGAAGGATTCGTGCAACGAAAATCTGATTGGTCGAGTGCACGTCACACGTGACCAGTTTACCACCCGATTAGGAAACTAAGTCGGAAATTGTTAACACAGAAAAAAACCCAACCATAAATTAATAAACATATTGGAGAGACTTACAATATCATGTATTCATAACTCATTAACATATTGGGCTAATGGAGCACATTTGACCCAAGGATAAAATTTGGGACAAGAAAATACCCAGAAATTCGTGAATGTAATTATGCAATGATTAGGGAGGGCAATTTAGGGTTAAATAAGGGTGATTAGTCAGGTAAGGTAAGCCAAAACCGGACCCAACCCTAAGAGGAGGTTTCCTAAACCGTTGCTACCTCCTTTGGGTGAGAGAATCCCATATTTTTTGGAAAGTAGAAAGCAGAATTCACAGCCCCTTTCCTAGTCCCATTGGGACATGAATTAGAACTCTAAAACTATAAGGACTCCTCACAAAACGTTTAGGGAAGGGTTAGCAACAAGTTGGGCTAGTGAGCAGCAAGGTTGGAGCGCTGGAGGTGTGGAGAACGGTCGGGGAAAACGTGGTCTTCCTCAACCTCGCTCTGCATCAACCCAGAAATCTGCAGAGATTTATTAGCATTCAAAGGTAGGTGTTCTCAGGCCAAGATTAAAGAAAACCAACACATCATGTAGTTCTTCGAGTCTAGGTTCATTTGCACTTGGTTTGACTAATTTTCATGGAGTATACATTGTGTATTCGTAGTTGTTCCTAAGTCTCCACAGTTAGGACTTTTCTCGTTCTTCTCATTATGCATGTGATTGGACACCGAATTAGACTAAACTTCCTTCATGAAAGTTCTTCTAATTGTAGCCACGACCATCTTTTATGTTGGACATTTTGTCCAACAATCTTTAGTTAGAGAGTTATGAGCATGGTAAGCGAGTCACTGCATGATACTGCGATTTTGGGCTGCACTTAGCTTTATGTTCATCATATATTTCTTGGGATTCAAGACCAAATTAGATCAAACCCCAACATCAAAGTTCTTCTACTAATTTTCCTCGTCATATTTTGTGTTGAACATTTTGTCTAAAAGTCATTCCTTAGAGAGTTATAAGCGGGGAAAGTAAATCGCTGCATGAGATGTGTTTTCGGGTTACACTTGACTTATATGTTTTTTTCTGGGAGAGCCTCTAGTGTCGACACTACCTGATCTAGTGTCGACACACTGTCCCAAATTAGCCCAAAATGTGTTCTGGGAAGGCCTCTAGTGTCGACACTACCTGATCTAGTGTCGACACACTGTCCCAAATTAGCCCAAAAGGTGTTCTGGAAAGGCCTCTAGTGTCGACACTACTTGATCTAGTATCGACACACTGTCCCAGATTGACCCAGAAGGTTTTCTGGGAAGGTCTCTAGTGTCGACACTACTAATCTAGCGTCGACACCCTGTACAGACCTGTTGACTGGGTTTTCTGGGAGCTGTCTCTAGTGTCGACACTACTTGATCTAGTGTCGACACTACTTGACCAGTTCTGCATTATTTTGCCTTGTGTTTGAAGCATTGTGTCGACACCAGTAAGGGGTGTGTCGACACACACCCTTGCAAAAAATTTTCATATCTTGGGTATGATCATTACATGATGTCTACTAGCATGTGCATGATGTTAATAGTATGCATGGACCTAAAAGAAATCAATCCATTGAAAAATGGTAATGATACGAATATGATTCTAATGTGTAATTGTGATTGTCCTTATGTTCATTGGATTATCTGTGATCTCTCCTATTGTCAATTTAAATGATAAGAATTGTTGTGAATATGGGGATGAATACATGTTAGTATGGACTTGTTAGTGAAGTTAATATCATGATTTGCATATGAGTTTCAATAGTTACATGATTTCCGGTGTTCCGTTAATTATTTGTCCATATGCATACATGCTAAGAAAGATCTGTGACTCGTAACTCACACATTGGCACGAATAGGCACACCCTCCTTGGGGAATTGAAAGCTCCCTGCCGGTCATTCTGAATCGGCAAGGCTAGCGATCTTTTCCTTAAGACCTCCGTAAGTCTCTGCTCTCCATGGATTTCCACATAGATGCCGAGCTGGTTGTACCATGAAGTACCTTAGAGATAGAGGGCACATGTTCTGCATACGATCTGTTATTAGTCACCCTCATGTCAAGACGTTAATGAATTATGAAACATGATACGTCATTATACTGCCTTTTGTCTCTTGAGCTATTTGTCATACCTTGACTCCATGAATGATCATGTTCCTTTTACTATGAGCTTGTCATTGAAACTCTGTGGCCATAATATGAATATGTTGTTCGGCACAATATGAGACTTCGGTCCATTTGACTAATGCCTGTGCAATAGGGGCTCTGTCTGGTCCTGGGGAGGAGCGCCCCAACGTACTTATTAACTGTGGGAGTATGGACTCTTGGTGCTCGGCATAGCATAACGAAAAGCAAGATGTGAAAATGTGCATTTGTTTGATATGATAAGTTTGACTTGATATGATATGATACGTCTGTTCATGTGAACACATGAGATCTGTTTGAATATGGCCAATCTCTTTTGATATGATTCTACTCTTGAAATATCTGTCCATTGTATATGCAACTCGACATTTGACCTGAAATGATATCTGTTCTACTCTGCTATTCGATCTGTTAGTATGCATGCATTGTCATCATATACATGTCATATCTTGCCTATTTAAAATGTTAAATCATGTATATTAGTGCCCGCACAATATTGAGATGTAAATCCTACTGAGTTAGTTCGCTCACCCTATCATCCTGCCCTTTTCAGGTAGTGATGAGGAACCAGTGGAGTTGATGGGACTGGCAAGAGTGGAGCACGGCCCGCTATATGAGGGGTTGACAGTTTAGAAATAGATATTGTGAGTAGTCGATGTATTAGAGAACCATTGTTATTGAATAATGAACCTTTTTCAGTTAGTTCTTCTTATGTAAGGTTGTATCTAGTTGAATGGAATGAAATAAATTATACTTTTGGGTGATCATAATATAGCCTCAAATGTGTTATTATATTCAATTGTGACTCTGCGTTACTTAACTGTGATACGCCTATTTGTATCGTTCACGTCTCCCGGTATTTATTCCGCTGGTAAATATCGGGGGCGTGACAGTTGGTATCAGAGCCCTAAACTTTAGGGTCCAAGGGAATAGGAACATAGGATGAAACTAGATCACATTAGTCAAAATCTGTCGTACCTAATGTGAGCTTGGGTAGAACCATGGGAATAGAGGTCACACGTGATATATTTAGATGACTGACTTATATTATTATCTTGAAGGTACTTATTACCTTCATGGCCGCTGAACATGCCCAGGCTAGGAACATGCAACAAACAATACAGAACTTGACTCAGGCTATCCTGCAAGCCACCCAGGGTGGAGGTAACCGCGGAGCCGTGATCTCCATCGAAATTTTAGGAATATGGATCCGCCTAGGTTTGAAGGGAGTACTGACCCAGATGTTGCTGAACACTGGGTTAAGGAAATTGAAAGGATATTCAGGGTCATACAATGCACGGACCAGAACAAAGTACTACTGGCGACTTTCCAATTGGAAAAGGATGCTAGGGCATGGTGGAAGTCGGGTAACCTTTAGCCATTTCTCAAAACTAGTGTTCACAGGGGATAGAAACCGCAGAAGATTGTCACTTATCTCTGCACTACAAGCCAAAAGGATGATGAGGAAAGGTTGTATGGCCTTTCTTGTTGCTGTTGTCATCACAAAGAAGGAAGTCAAAGTTGAGGACATCCATGTTGTCAGCGAATACGCTGATGTTTTTTTCCCAAAGACTTGCAAGAATTCCTCCTGAGCGAGAGGTCGATTTTACCATCGAGTTGGTCCCTGGAGTAGCACCAGTATCTAGGGCACCATATAGAATGTCTCCCGCAGAACTGAAGGAATTAAAAGAGCAACTGATGGAACTGTTAGGGAAGGGTTTCATCCGGCCAAGTACATCGCCATGGGGTGCACCTGTCCTCTTCGTCAAGAAGAAAGATGGGTCGATGAGGCTATGTATAGATTACAGACAACTAAACCAGTTAACTATCAAGAACAAATACCCTCTGCCAAGAATTGACGAGTTGTTTGATCAATTACCTGAAGTTAAATACTTCTCTAAAATAGATCTCAGATCCGCTATCACCAATAGAGGATTAAGGGAGAATAAATTATATGCCAAGCTAAGTAAATGTGAATTCTGGCTTGAGGAGGTATTCTTTTAGGACATGTGGTAACCAAGGATGGTATCGCTGTGGATCCATAAAAGGTTGAGGATGTAATGAAATGGGAAAGACCGACAAGCGTCACAGAGATCATGAGCTTTCTAGGATTAGCAGGATATTATCGAAGGTTATAAAGGATTTCTCAAAGATTGCAGTGCCATTAACCAAGTTGACCCGGAAGGAAAATCTATTTGTGTGGACTGATGAATGTGAAGAAAACTTTAACAACTTAAAGAAGTGTCTGACTACTGCTCCTGTCCTCACCTTACCCACTGAAGAGGGAGGATTTGAAATTTATTCAGATGCTTCTGAAACAGGTCTGGGATGCGTCTTAATGCAACAAGGGAAAGTAATAGCATATGCCTCAAGGCAGTTGAAGATCCACGAAGTGAACTACCGGTTCATGACCTGGAGTTAGCAGCTGTAGTATTCGCCTTGAAGATTTGGAGGCATTATATCTACGGTGAGCAATTTAGAGTCTTTTCTGACCACAAGAGTTTGAAATACTTATTCTCACAGAAGGAGCTTAACATGAGACAAAGGAGGTGGTTAGAGTACCTTAAGGACTTTGACTTTTCCATTCAATATCACCCTGGGAAAGCCAATATAGTAGCAGACGCTCTAAGTAGACAACCAGGAGCTATGCTAGCTAATATGATGCTGGGCGAATGGAAGTTACTAGAGCAATTTGCAAGCTTGAACTTAGACGTGGGAAAGAAGGAAAAACAAGTAATGATTTTCAATCTCCAGATACAATCCGATCTACTGACCGGAATCAAGGAGAAACAGGGAGAGGATCTATTCTTAGTTGAGATTAGGGAGTGCTGGAAATCTTAGGACAAATGTTTCCGTTATGGTAGCCAAGACTACAAGGTTAAGAATTGCCCTAATAAGAAATCAAGCTCAGGGAATAAACGGCAGAACAAACTAAGGAAGGAGGTATGAGAGGGGTATTCTTTCTAACTCGCTTTTAATTGACCCTGAAGATGAGCAATTCACAAATAGATTCTCCGTAAGGACAATTTAAAACACATGTGAATTTGGGGACCAAATTCTTTTAAGTAGGGGAGGATGTAACACCTCGAAAATTCAGTAATTGAAAAATTAGAAATAAATTGAAAACGATAAATTCAATATCTGTGCAATAGCAAAAATGCACGTGTCATTATCATACATACAAAAACCCATTAGAAAATTTCATAAAAACCACAGTTCAACTCTAAATATACTCCCTAATAACTCACAGAGAAATCATGCAAAGGAAAATCAGATGATCCAAGTTTAAGGCGTTTTACGACTGAGTGTCGTAATCAAGGAATAAGTCGGGAAATCATTATCACACATACCTAGAGGAGCCAGAAAATTAAATAAAAATCATAGATGGACTTCAAATAATATCCTATAATGATCCATCAAGAATTTGGGTCAATAAAAGTCATTTGTGATATTTAAGAGTTAGTGTGACTTCTTATCGTATTATGAAATAAGTTGGACAACCCATTATTAGGTGTATAAATGAGAAATTTTATGGTGGACTCCAAACAATATGAGGGGATAGTCCATAAAAGAAATTGGATCAATGAACAACTTATGTCATATGAACAAATTCAAGTATGAACTTAGTAAATAAATAACTTCCGTATTATCAGAATGATAGAACTTACGTACCACTATTGTACGTGAGAAAACACATCGGAAAATTCTGTAAAAATTATAAATCAACCCCAAATATTGTTCCTAAGTGTTCCACGAAGGAATTCGTGCAACGAAAGGCCGAATGTACGTCACACGTGACCAAGTTACCCGAATTAGGAAACTAAGTCGGAAAATTGTTAACACGGAAAAATAACCCAACCATAAATTAAATAAACATATTGGAGAGACTTACAATATCACGTATTAATAACTACTAACAAGATTGGGCTAATGGAGCACATTTGGCCCAAGGATAAAAATTTGGGACAAGAAAATACCCAGAAATTCGTGTATGTAATTATGCAATGATTAGGGAGGGCAATTTAGGGTTAAAATAAGGGTGATTAGTCATGTAAGGTAAGCCAAAACTGGACCCCACCCTAAGAGGAGGTTTCCTAAACCGTTGCTACCTCCTTTGAGTGAGAGAATCCCATATTTTTTGGAAAGTAGAAAGCAGAATTCACAGCCCCTTTCCCAGTCCCATTGGGACATGAATTAGAACTCTAAAACTATAAGGACTCCTCACAAAACGTTTAGGGAAGGGTTAGCAACAAGTTGGGGTCGTGAGCAGCAAGGTTGGAGCGCTGGAGGTGTGGAGAACGACTGTGGAAAACGTGGTCTTCCTCAACCTCGCTCTGCATCAACCCAGAAATCTGCAGAGATTTATTAGCATTCAAAGGTAGGTGTTTTCGGGCCAAGATTAAAGAAAACCAACATCATCATGTAGTTCTTCGAGTCTAGGTTCATTTGCACTTGGTTTGACTAATTTTTATGGAGTATACATTGTGTATTCGTAGTTCTTCCTAAGTTTCGCATAGTTAGGGCTTTTCCCATTCTTCTCATTATGCATGCGATTTGACATAGAATTAGACTAAACTTCATTCATGAAAGTTCTTCTACTTGTAGTCAAAATCATCTTTTATGTTGGATATTTTGTCCAAAAGTCTTTCTTTAGAGAGTTATGAGCGTGGTAAGAGAGTCGCTGCATGATATTGCGATTCGGGCTGCACTTAGCTTTATGTTCTTCATATATTTCTCGGGCTTCAAGACCGAATTAGATCAAATCCCCAACATAAAAGTTCTTCTACTAGTTGTTCTCATCATATTCGTGTTGAATGTTTTGTCTAAAAGTCATTCGTTAAAGAGTTATAAGCAGGATAAGTAAATCGCTGCATGAGATGTGTTTTCGGGTTAGACTTGACTTATATGTTTTTTTTTTGAGGGCCTCTAGTGTCGACACTACCTGATCTAGTGTTGATACACTGTCCCAAATTAGCCCAAAAGGTATTCTGGGAAGACCTCTAGTGTCGACACTACCTGATCTAGTGTCGACACACTGTCCCAAATTAGCCCAAAAGGTGTTCTGGGAAGGCTCTAGTGTCGACACTACTTGATCTAGTGTCGACACACTGTCTCAGATTGACCCAAAAGGTTTTCTGGGAAGGTCTCTAGTGTCGACACTACTTGATCTAGTGTCGACACTACTTGATCTAGTGTCGACACCCTATACAGACCTGTTGACTGAGTTTTCTGGGAGCTGTCTCTAGTGTCGACACTACTTGATCTAGTGTCGACACTACTTGACCAGTTCTGCATTATTTTGCCTTGTGTTTGAAGCATTGTGTCGACACCAGTAAGGGGTGTGTCGACACTATCCTTGCAAAAAATTTTCATATCTTGGGTCTGATAATTACATGATGTCTACTAGCATGCGCATGATGCTATATAGTATGAATGGACCTAAAAGAAATCAACCCATTGAAAATGGTAATGATACGAATATGATTCTAATGTGTAATTGTGATTGTCCTTATGTTCATTGGATTATCTTGTGATCTTTCCTATTGTCAATTGAAATGATAAGAATTTGTTGTGAATATGGGGATGAATACATGTTAGTATGGACTTGTTAGTGAAGTTAATATCATGATTTGCATATGAGTTTCAATAGTTACATGCTTTCCGGTGTTCCATTAATTATTTGTCCATATGCATACATGCTAAGAAAGATCCGTGACTCGTCACTTACACATTGGCACGAATAGGCACACCTTCCTTGGGGAATTGAAAGCTCCCTGTCAGTCATTCTGAATCGGCAAGGCTAGCGATCTTTCCTTAAGACCTCCGTAAGTCTCCGCTCTCCATGGATTTCCACATAGATGTCGAGCTGGCTGTACCATGAAGTACCCTAGAGATAGAGGGCACATGTTCTGCATACGATCTGTTATAAGTCACCCTCATGTCAAGACATTAATGAATTATGAAACATGATACGTCGTTATACTGCCTTTGTTCTCTTGAGCTATCTGTCATACCTTGATTCTTGAATGATCATGTTCCTTTTACTATGAGCTTGTCATTGAAACTCTGTGGTCATAATATGAATATGTTTGTTCGGCATAATATGAGACTTCGGTCCATTTGACTAATGCCTGTGCAATAGGGGCCCTGTCTGGTCCTGGGGAGGAGCGCCCCAACGTACTTATTAACCGCGGGAGTATGGACTCTTGGTGCTGGCATAGCACAACGAATAAGCAAGATTTGTGAAAATGTGTCTTTGTTTGATATGATAAGTTTGACTTGATATGATATGATACGTCTGTTCATGTGAACACATGAGATCTGTTTGAATATGACCAATCTCTTTTGATACGATTCTACTCTTGAAATATCTGTCCATTGTATATGCAACTCGACATTTGACCTGAAATGATATCTGTTCTACTATGTTATTCGATCTGTCAGTATTGCATGCATTGTCATCATATACATGTTCATATATTGCCTATTTGAAATGTTAATCACGTATATTAGTGCCCGCACAATATTGAGATGTAAATCCTACTGAGCTAGTTCGCTTACCCTATCATCCTGCCCTTTTCAGGTAGTGATGAGGAACCAGTGGAGTTCGATGGGATCGGACAAGAGTGATGAGCACCCCCGCTATATGAGGGGTTGACAGTTTAGAAATAGATATTTGAGTAGTTGATGTATTAGAGAAGCATTGTTATTTGAATAATGAACCTTTTTCAGTTGGTTCTTCTTATGTAAGGTTGTATCTAGTTGAATGGAATGAAATAAAGTATACTTTTGGGTTCATAATATAGCCCAAATGTGTTATTATATTCAATTGTGACTCTGCGTTACTCAACTGTGATACGCCTATTTGTATCGTTCACGTCACGTCTCCCGGTATTTATTCGCTGCTAAATATCGGGGTGTGACACAAGGAGAACAAAAAGTGCCAAAGCACCGCTAACCATTTCCATGCTTATCGGATAACCATACCGCACATCGGTTAACCATAAACGGCACGTACCATAACAAACACATACAAATGTAACCCCTCGGTTGTGATCGCGACAAGGGCCTGGGCTGCGATCAGGTCGCGACACCTCGACATGTCGCGATCGCAAACGTGAACACGATGTATCGTCCTGTCGCGATCTATCGTGACAGGGAGACCGTCGCCTTCGCAGACGAAAAACCCTACCCGGGTCCCCTTCACCAGAAACCCTAAAAAACCCTGCCAAACATGGTTTCTAATTCATTTTTCATGCTCTTTGTGATGTCCTAGCATGCCATCTACGGTTCTTAAAGCTGTAAACACATCACACAACACACACACACACGATTCCACGAAGGAAAAGCGTAGAATCTCCCTACTTTGACGAAGAACACAAAAACGGGTGATAACCCGACGTTTCTCCCGCTGCACACATGATCCTCACGGCGAGAACACGACCAACCGAAGCCCACGAATTCGAATCGTCCAGAATCCCTCGAGCAAAACCTCCCCTGGCCGAGCAGAGCTTGTGAAAGCTCTGTTCTGCTAGGGTTTCTTAAAAACACAGCTCGGTTGGGAACGCAACGTATCGCTACGTCGCGACCAGGTCGCGTCGCGACTGCCCGTCGCGATCCGCCTGTCGACGTCAGCACGCCCGTCCCGCGCGCGACACGCGGCGCGCATGCAAACGACGAGCCAAAATGGTGGCAACCAGAATGCGACGTCCCCGGGTGTCGCTATGAGAACGCGACGAGCCCCTCTGTCATGTTCAGGGACAGAAACAAACCTACGTTTTTGGCCAACCAGTCGGTCCACATGCCCCAAAAACCTGTGAAAGCACCTGCTACTCACAATGTGAGCCACACACTGCCACCACAACGAACATAAGACGATCCGAACAGTCGATATGCTACAGGTGGTCACGACGTGCAGATCGTACGGAGTTTTCCAACCGTGGTGTCCTTCCGTACAGTCGCTAGTTAGTTAGCTTTGCTTCCGCGCTTTCCCGTGTAGGTTAAAATATATAGAACTGTTGTTATTTATTTTGTTTATATATATATTATATATATATTATATTCTTTCCCGCTTGTTAGAGCCAGTAGGAGATTGGTAGTCCCCACTGAGCTTCTGTTGTGAAGCTCATCCCTTCCTTTTCCAGGTGAGACTTCTCAACAGCGGCCGGGTGCGCGTCGGGCGGAGGAGGCAGGGCGGTAGTCGTCATCCCCGTAGCTAGCAGTGGTTTCCCCCTTCAGTTGTACTTCACCTCGGGTATGCCCTAAGGGCTCTGTCCTCCCCATTTTACTTTTACTAGTTGTGTGTGTGTTGGGACTGTACCTAGAGCAATACGCTGCGGTCTCGCTCTTCTTCCTACTTTCGCATGTGTGCTCCTAGTTAGTAGTTGACGTTTATTTCCTTTACATATTCTGTTAGACTTGTGTTACAGCCCTTCCGGGTCCCTGGATCCGTGGGCGGCGATCGTGAAAATTGGGTCCTCAATTTGGGCCGAGGGTCGGGTTCTCGAGGACGTTACAGAGAGAAACCTACTTATCAGTTGGACATGGCCGTCGGGTGGAGATGAACTTCCTAAGCTTCTTATCTCTCTTCTTTCTCTCTCCTCCATGCACTGTAGCCTCTTTCTATCTTTTCCTTGCCTCTGCACCTACTCCCTCTCTTCTTTTTTCGTCTGCACCAGTTGCTCTCTCTCTCTTTTCTCTCTTTCTATTGCATGGTGGTGGTGGGAGGAGGGTGATGAAGAAGAAGAAGATGAAGAAGAGTGAAGAAGAAGAAGAAGTAGCAGAGGAAGCCGCCAGAAAAAGAAAGAAGAAGAAGAAGAGGAAGAAGATAAGAAGAATTGGAGGGGGGGGGGGGTTATAAGAGGATGGGAGCCTTGTCACCTCATGACCCTCCAGGTTAAGGATCACCAAAATCCCAACGCATAGCCTCCCCCACATACGTAAGCACGCTTACGTAAATTGGGTTACATAATTCAAAATTAATTCGTTTAGGTTCTTTGGGTTACTAGTTTTATACTTAAATGATATCCAATTGAGATGAGATTTCAAACATACGCTAATTGAGATATAATATAAATTATGGTGATTTTTGTTTAATTTTTTTGATTATTTTTTCGTCAGGTGAAAATTGCTCCAAAAAACCATTCTGTTGGCTTAATCTTGATATCTGTGTATCAATAAATCAAGATATTTATACTTTTGAGATCAGTACAGTGTTGTTAGATTTTACTTTTGTTGCCGAATTCCGATGACGTCCTGTCGGGGTGCGCACATCTGAAGACAGTATCAGAATCACATGAATTATGTGAAAATATTCTATATTCAAATGTAATAATGTTCTGGTATCTTTTATGGTAATCAATATCTTTTTATAATGTTCAATATTTTATTATTATTTAAATTCCAGGTGTTACAACGACCGGGGTGGATGTCGCATTCTTAACGCGGCCTTCTCCTACGTCGTGATCTCAATGACATCTTTTGCGAGGCTTTGTCGCATGGGGCCCCACGTGGCACTGTCTTTCGGAACGTGGCCTCCAGGTGCGTCGTGTTATGAATGCGACGGGTCCCTACATCGCGTTCTTGATTCCGATTGTTTTATGTCTAATTTGTAGACCAAATAGAGGAGGGATCTCTGTTCAGCCGAGGGAGGCTCTGCTGGTGGAGTCTCTGGCGATTTCAGCTCAGGGGTTTCTGATTTTGACACGGTTTTCACGCGAGGAGGGCGTCCGAAGCGTGGGAACACAGATGGAGTGGTGTTCTTGGCGTTTTCGTGTTGGTAGATAAGTCTTATCATCTATTTACGTAGTTGATTGGTTAACGTATGGAAACCATGAGTTAGTGTGTGGATGTGATTTCTAGACGAGTTAATTGGTTTGTATGAGTTTGGAATGATTGGAAATGAGGTTTATTGTGGTTTCTACTTGAGAACGAGGGCTTTCACATTATGTCTGAGAACGCGACGGGTCAGATAGTCATGTTCAGGTCGTGCCCTTCGACTCTGACGCATTCTCAGTATGAACACGGCATGTCAGACCGTCGCGTTCATAACATGACCGATTGGGCCGATGTGTTCTTAGTGTGAACGTGATCTATCGGACTGTTACATTCTTAACGCAACAGCCAGCCCTATAGCGTTTTGCTTCCCGAAATGTTTTGCTTGGTGCTTGGCAACGTGGTCCCGCGTGGGTCTAGTTTTACTATTTATGTTAGTTTAAGATGATTAAGCAATGTTAATGTTAGCAAAGCATGAGTTATTATTATTGGATTAGTTTATTGTTAGTAGTGGTTAATGTATACCATGTTCATTATGTTATGTAAGTAAGAAGATTACGGTGGTGAATATTATATCATAAGTATATGTTAATGAGTGGATTATCAGTCGATGATGATCAGTGTTGACTGTAATAGTTTATGAACGAAGGATTTAAAGACGTAGTTCAATAATCGGTAATGATAAGTTATGACTTGTGTGGTTTGTCGAGTTCGGTGGTCCAACGCTTAATCCGAAATGTCTATCCAGTCGGGTACCTCATATTCTTTGTGAGCGAGCATGTTGGGCTCGAGGTCTGTCTTGATACTATGTGTACCGTTATTGGACACTCTCATTCGTTTGTCGAGTAGCCCATTTGATTGAGGGAAAGACGACTGTGGGACAACGACTTGTGGTATGTGTTTGTTCTGTTTAGTCGCTTGTAGCGCGTTCGTGGTTGGAGGACGGACACCAGTAAACGTACATGTCCCTAGCTAGTTCTGTGTCGCCACAACCTCATTCTAAAGTCTCCGGAACTTTTAGCCTCTGTTGGCAATGAGTTGGGGTTAGAGATAACTCCAACACATGACTAAAGTTATGCAGTAACTCACTTTTTAGTTTGTTTTCTTGTGTGTTAACCCATTTTAACTATAGTGAGTTAACCCACTTTCTCTTGATTGCTTGGCAAGGTAAAGTGAGTTAACCCACTCTTAACCCACTCTCATATCAAAAAGTGACTTGAAAATAGAAAGTAGCAATTAATGTTGTGTTGGAAAAAGAGAAAGTAGCAATTATGTTGTGTACCGTGGGGGCAAAAAGGTAGTTAACTTGATAAATTAACTCCAACTCAATTGTGAGTTAACTCACATCTAACCCACCTTTAGTCTAACCCATTTGAGTTAACTTTGTAAGATTTTCCAAACTATTTTTTAAGTTAGTTTTGAGTTAACTCTTAGTTAACTTTAGTCTAACCCATTACCAAAGAGAGGCTTAGAGGTGTGTCAGGCGTGGGTCTAAACTTGTTGTCTGCAGGTGGTGTTGCTTGATCTCCACAGTTGATTTATAGTTGTAGAGGTGGGGCCGCAGTTTGATCTTTTATCTGTGGCTGCAAGGCTTAGAGGTGTTCCCGTGTTGATTTGTCCAGGTTGGATACTGACATCATGAACCAGTAGTCATGACTTGTGTGGTAGCATCGCTCCTTTTGACTCTACCTTTGGTTACTCCGTAGTGGGTGTGGTGCAGTTTGGCTTGGCATTGTTCAGTTATATTGTTGGTTTAACGTTTCCTGTGATGTCCTTCCAGTGAGTTATGTTCGGTGGTTGTCGGGTTTAAGTAGCTTCTAGTTGATAGTCTACTTCTAGTTAATTTTGATATCATCATTGTTTCTTTTAATTGTACATATTTATAAATAAATAATTATTTAACTGAGAATGGTAAGATGTTTGGTTATGCTGAATAAAAAAGTATGCTTAGGTTTCTAACTTTCGATGGATTTTTTTAAACTGTTATATGTGAGATGATCGGTAGATTTGTGTTATTTAATACTTTTCCTTTATTACTTGTGAATTTTATATTGCTATTTTGATGAGTTTCTCTACTGAACTTATGATTTTGTAAGACTCATACCCCTACATCCCCCTCCCCTTTTCAAGTGTCCAGCGAGTTTAATTTCATGAAGACGGACTTGTACCACCTGCAGTAGTGTGGGTTTTTGCTCCTATTATATATCTCGAACTATGCTCTAAGTTTTTGTAATTGTACTTTTCTTTTGAACATATAATAATATAGTGAGATAATATAATTTTATGATTATGTATAAGATAATGTACTTTATCATGTATCTTCATACTAGTATAATTATCTTTTATATTTTTATTATATATATATATATTATAATATATATATATATAATATCTCTTGCAAGACTTCAATCTACGAGAGACAGATCTAGATATAAATATTTTCAAATATAAATATCCCGAGCCACTGCATAGAAGGTGAGGATGAGGAATGATGATGGCGCGCAGGGTCGAACCATGCCACGTCCATGTGAAATAAGTAGATTGGCTGGGGCTCTTGCAACATTTTCTTTAATCTATTTGCCATAGTTGGTTACGAAGATGTCGGTACAGAGTAATATTACATGACAAGGTCCAAAAGTGCCAAGTGTATCACCTTTTTCCCACCATTTTAATTTTGAACATAAAATAGAATATAAATCGATGTTTTTCAAAGTTTTTTTTTTTTTTTTTTGATAACGAGGAAATCCCGCCCCGTGTGGTTTGTGGGCTCAGGGAGTGGTGTTTGTGAACTCCAAGGTCAGGACTTGGCAACTCCTACTTTCCGTGTACCCGTATTACCCTTACCCCACTTGACCGAAAAAACCCCGGATTTACACACCTCGAGGATTGCATGTAAATCAGGTAAACCCCCCCAGGAATCGAACTCGGGACCTCTTACTTTTAAGCAAGAGTTCTTACGATCGACCCAACCGGGGTCCTCTATGTTTTCCAAAGCTGGTACAGAACTTATAGGCGAACATGATATATATATTTTAATAACATAAGCGGAAGATAACTCCATCTTATTGAATTTCACTTCAAATATAGAAAGATCAGGGTTATTTTGAAAACAGCACGTCTTATAAGGGTTTTATAATTAATCATTGTTCTCAGGTCCAGGCTCTGTTGAAACAGTAGCAAAACCTCAAACCCTACTCTCCACACTCCACACAGAAGAGAAGAAACCTTCTCCCTCTCTTCCGACCGACGCTCCCCTCCGTCACTGCGCTCCGGCGAGCTCTCCTCTCGCCCCTTCATAGATGGCGTCGCTGGCATCTCCCCCACCACCGAACCGGCCGCTGGACGGCATGGAGGTGCCCATCCCGGGCAGCGACAAGGTGCGGTGGATCGAGCTCACGGTTCCTTCCTCCCCTCGCGCCGCCTCTCCTCTGGAGTCCTCTCCAGCCACCTCCTCGCGTAATGCAGCTGCATGCCACGTCCTCCCGGGAGACGATCTGGCGTATATCATCTGGTCTGCAGTGTTCGCATACTCTGTGCGCTTTTTTATCGTTCCTCCCCCTCCCAATTGTTTCCTCAGTATATATATACATATTTATCAATCTCCATTTTATAGCGTCTTTTTTTCTTCTTCTTTTGAGACGAGTGGCTTCTTTCTTGCAAGATGAACCCTCGTTGTTGCTGCATTGCAGAATCCTTTGCGTTCCTAAAACCCAGCTCTGTTTGTTCTATTTATGTTTCAGGAGAATCCACAAAGATCTCCCAAATGCAGTCGAGATGATCGAGATTTGTCCGCACAGAGAGTTTCCGGAAAGCGGGTTGCGTCTGATATTCCAGGAGTCGCTTTTCCCATTTGCATTTGTGTGCAGAGACGAGGTTTGTTCTGTTTGATGTTTAACTTCACATTCACAGTCTCCCTTACTTTACGTCACGTTTCTGACTTTCTGTTTGTGCTCGGTGTTTGGTAGCGTAGTTGCCTGTAATAGCTTAACAATCAGTCTCGTCTTTAAATTCAGAATGCATCTGGCACCAGATATTTGCTATATGCATTGACCGAGTCGGGGACTGCTTACCTTTTCAAACTTGGGAGTCTGTCTTCGTATATATCTGGTTCGGTCTTCAGTCAGAGTGACTTTATAGAATTTGTTGTGGAAAGGGATCCTAAAATAACAGCTGCAGCGGCAACATTTGGATGCCTATTAGTTGGACGACAAGATGGTTTGGTCACCTCCTATAAACTTGGCATCCTTGAGCAGAGCGCACCAGGTTGGTTTACTTGCTCCGTGTTTCTGTCTATTATATCGTTCCTCTCACTTCACGTGCATCTGCACGAGAGCCCCGTAAAGATCTTGATTTGAGATTCATATTATTTATTGCATATTAGTGTGTGATTTGCAGGCTTCATGACTGAGTTCCGAGATGATGTGGGTATGGGGCGCTTGTGGAGTCTGGTGTCAAGGTAAACTGCCACCCTAACCAAAACACAAACAAGGAATTGTAATTCTATACTTTCGGTTTATTATCAACTGACAGAATCAGCCAGTTGTTATTTAAATATGGCAGGCAGAACACTATAAAATGATTGGACAATTGATCCTTCTCGCCCCATGAGACTAACTTTTTATCAGCTGTTGTAGATGGTTTCTGTCTAAACCTGTCTTATCTTCTCTTGCTAATTATCATTTGGCAATCCTCAGGATACAAGAAAGTGGTGAGAAACATTGAAAGTATAAGAAGCTCCCTCTTTTGGAGTGGAGGGAAGGGTGAGAAGAGAAGCCTTCATCTTCTTAATTGGTCTACTGTGTGTAAGTAGTATGCCAAAGGATCAACGAGGAGTTGGACTCGTACCTATTGAGATTTAATGCTATGCTAGCTAAATGGTTACGAAGAATCAAGAATGAGGACAAGATGATCTGGCTAAGATAGTTAGGTTGAAATATCTTAAGGGCAAAGGGATTTTAACATCAGCCCTAATGCTTGGAAACATGTTGCATCTATTTGAAAATATATTTTGAGGATTGTTGATGCTTTTAAATGTTCGTTATTGCTCCATCTTGGAAATGGAGGGAACTTCTTATTTTGGGAAGATTCTTAGAGTCATAGGAACCTTTTCCAATATCTTCACTAGTATTTGTGGATTATCCCAGTTTAAAGTTAAATCGGTTAAGAGTATTGTTTTGGCTTGGGCTAAACTAATAGGAAACTTAGGGAGTCCTCAATCACCTCTCCTTTTGTTCCTAGGGAGGTGAGATATTTTTTGGGTTTGTTAGGCTGGAGAGAGACCTTTTGTATTGAGGTTTTTGTTGCTTTTACCTCTACACTGTGCATTCTTCTACATTCAATATACTTTGTGGTGCCATCCACATTTCCCTAAAAAAAAAGTTAAATTGGTTAAGTTTATAATGGAATAAGGTGATGCTGGATGTTGGTTAGTCAATTGAGAAGAAATCTTACAGATATTGAAATGGCATAATATGCTCAATTTCTCACTGTTTTGAACCTATTCAATGGGCTCACTTCATAATGTGATCAAAGGAGATGGAGACGGGAGAAGAATGGGATCTACTCAGTCAAGTCATTCACAAAATTGTTGAATGACAGTGGCCTCAGAGTGTGGTGGGACCCCCTGGTGTGTTAATAGGGTTGCCATAGAAAATGCAACTGTTCTTCTGGAAACTAATTTGCAGAAGACTGCTTGCAGTTTTGACAGGATTAAGCCTATCCCAGTATCCTTCATTACCGATCAAAATGTATATCTTGTGGAATGTATGAAGAGACAGCAGATCCTTTGCCTATGGCAGATTATGTGTAGATGCTTTCAGCCTTTCACATCATGGGTTCTATGCCTGAATATATTCATTCAACGTGGCAGTGGTTGATGGCAACCAAACTTAGAGGTTTTGATGTGAGGGATTTGACCCAAATTTTAGCATCTCTCCTATGCGCTGCTCGGAAGCTGAGAAACGAGAGGAAATTCAAGGAAGATTTTAATTCTTCATTTGATATTTTAAAGAGACCTGTCAAGTGGGCTACTGAATGGCACTTCATTGTCAATAGATCTCAGCCTCCTTTGGTAGCACTATCCAACTTTAGAGCGTGAAGAAAGTTCATTTTATGAGGTTCATCCTACAAGCTCTGTAGAATCACTGTGGTTATGCTTTCATTTTGCTTCTTTTTCTTTGTACCTCTTTGTTTTTTTCCTTCTTCCTTACCTTTCTGACTCATTACTGTACTTGTAATTTTCTTAATGAATTGTAACCATTTTTCTGGTTACCTTAAAATAAAATATGTCTGCCCCCTTCTGTTCCTCTTCCCAGTGCTCCCTTAATTCCTATCCATTCACCAACGGACAGCATTGCCCTCCAGCATGATCTTCACCCCCTCCAATGTCCCTTCTCCTCTTCTCCCATCAGTTTTGCACTGTATGGCTGCCCTATGCTGCATTTCACCGAGTGCAGCCCGTGAACTTCAGCCAACAGCAACAGCTGTCTATCCTTTAAATATTGATAAAATGGAGAATGTTTCATGATTGTGGGTCCAAGAAGTGGCTTGTTGCCTCATTTGACCAATGTTTTTGAGTATGTTAGACACTTAGACTGCATATGATGTATACTTCTTGGTCTAATTGTAACACATTTGTTTATACTTCTTCCTTTCCAAATAAGGTTGTGTTAGGTCAGTCTCCAAGAAGAAAGCTACTGGTATGATTGGTATTTGGAGCTTGTTGAAATGGACAGTTTAAGTTTGGTCACTTTGAAAAAATAACTTCACTGATTAAGAAACTAATTGCCTTATGCAGAGCATTAAAACATGGTGACTATTTCTATGGGCTCCATCTATAAGGTTAAGAGTGAAAGGGTGTAAGGAGAAGTCATGTGCCCAGGATGCTGCTCACTAGAAGGGCACTGTCTGGGCTTGAAGTGGGTATATAGTGCTTGGGAACCAAGGCTGAATTCTTCCAATTTTTCATTTCTATGAGAGACTTGATATAAGAGCCAAGGAAAAATTTTCCTTTTCTATTTAGAGTGATTTGTTGGCCTAGAAAATACCTTGTTTATCAGAAACAACTGCATACCAAAACATGGCAAAATAAAATGTCATATAAATTGTTAAACTTAATGTTTAACTATTGTATCTTTAGAAGGGAGTCGCGCGCGGAGGAAGCTCTTCTACATTTTGTTTGGAATAGGGTGAAGAAGTGGGTGGTCACTCTTTCCAATGTGAATTCATCTATATCTCCTCTTTTAGGGTGTTTTGGGATTAGGCCTTACATACCATCTTGGTGTGCTCTTGTTGTAATTGTATAGGTGTTTTGGAGGTGGCTTCTTTTTCGGTTTTGGCCCACCCATACTTGTACATTCTCTTTTAATATACTCGTGGAACTACCTAAAAAAAAGCTATTGTAGATAGTTGTAATCTATCACATGATCGATTTCTGTCTGTGTTTAGAGAAAGAAATTTTCATGTTTGTTTACGATTTGTGTGCCATTTGAATTGTTCTGCTCTTCTCCTTAATTTTATCTTATACAGAAAGTTGTCTGCAGGGGGAGAACTGTGGCCATGGTCAAGGATTTGTTAATATCTCAAGTGTGTGGGAGAAAATTAATTTTTGCCCTCCATTTGGATGGGACATTGAGAGTATGGGATCTTATGAATCACACAAAGGTTCTTAATCATAACACTATTGTGCAAGAACTGACAGGTATGCCACCTTTTTTTCCCTCCTTCCCTCTCTCTTGACTTCTTTTTTCCCCCCCTCTTTTGTGAATATCTTTCTTTCTCCCTTTGTGTCAGAATATTGTAATCACCATTCTATTTTTGTTTGACTTCTAACTTCTAATCTTGTTTAGTGTGAAGGAGAAAGTTAAGGATCCAAAGGATAACCCGTGTTCGATTTTACTCAGAATATCTTCTTGTTGATACTGAGGAGCAATCAACACCTTTAGAAGTTATATCATGGCTTGTTCTTTGTTTGTATTTTGCAGTTAGTGAGGGATTAGGAACCTCTCCTCTACACTCAATTGTACTTCCTCTGATTATGTTTAATAAAATCGATGGTGCAGTTGACATTTTTCAAAGGATTGTGAAGATCATTTCTTCTTACGTGGGCAAGCATCAAAGATGCTTTTACTTGTGCCACCAGTAGAACCGCTTGCTTTTGTAAAATTTAGCTTTAATCTGATGGATAAAGTGCTTTTCTGGAGGGAAGCTAGGTCTGAGGGTATGTTATTCTCCTTTTTGATAGATAAAGTGCTTTTCTGGGCTAAGCACTTATGTAATGGAGACTGCTATAACTCCTCTCTTTTTGCTTTTGGGGAGTTAATGGGGGGTGTCTATCGATTGGGAGGAACACTTCCCTTTTGTTCGGGTGTCCTGCTTGCTGAGTCCGGCTTCTGATCATAAGCCTATCTTATTGAGGAGTTGGGGACGTGAGAGGAGATAGATTTTCGGGTTTGAGAAGCATTGGCTTCGGGAGGAGGATTTTTTTTTTTTTTGATATTGTCAGAAACTCGTGGACCAGCTACAACAATCACGGCATTTGCATGGCTAGGTGCTTAGGAGGTGGGGGCCTAACAAGAGGATCTCTGGCAATCAGGAGAAGGACTCTATTCTTTTACTTCAGTTTCAGGCCGTAGATCAGCTGGAGATGGCACATTTGATGGATGAAGAAGAGACTGAGTAGAGCCTCTTTCCTGGCTCAGTATGATGAAATCCTCCTCAAAGAAGGAAATTGTTGGAAGCAAAGGTCAAGGAAGAGATGGATCAAGGAAGGGGATAGGAACACTAGTTATTTCCACATAGTAGCTTCAGGAAGAAGAAGGTCAAACCAGATTGCTCACATCTATGAACAAGGATGTGGGTACCGCCGTACCGGTTTCGGATTCGGTTTTGGATTCGGCTGAAACCTGCAAAAACTTATTAAAAATACCAACAAATCTGAAAAATAATGAAAAATAAAAAAAATTACCAAACCATAAACAAAATCAGTGGACATGCATTTGAATGTAAATAAATTGGATTAATGAAAAAGTACAGTTTACTTGAACATCACCTCAACCCATGGTTATTTACCTGAACATCATTTAAGTAGGAGAGTGAGTCCCTTGGAGAAGTCGCATGTACATTTGACTTAATTTATGGGACTTTTGATTTTTAGTATTTCATGTGGTTTATTTAAGTTATAAAATTTTTAGTTAGACTAAATTATGAGAGATTAGAAAGTCGGCATTTTGACGAAATCACCAAAATCATAATTTTCTTTTTAGATGGGAGAGTTGACTTTTTATTGTTAAGAGATATGAGTTTTTTGATATTTTTATTAGATTCAAATGGGGGTACTTCTTTATTTACATGTAATATCTTAACTTCAGTAAATATTTACTTAAATGATGTTCAGGTAAATAAGGTGATATGTTCAGTTGTATAAGGCATCATATATATATATATACGTGTGTGTGTGTGTGTGTGTGTGTGAAGGGAATCAGTCAGTTTCGGACCGAAACCTAAACTTTTGTTGGTTTCGGGTTGCTACAGTGCAACACCCCCTCCCCCCGCAGTTTCGATACCGGGCAGGTCGAAACCGAAATGTTTCTGTTTTGGCCGAAACTCACATCCATGTCTGTGAAGGGGATACCACTCTTGATAGGGAAGAAGACATCAATAGATATGCCAGGGATTTTTACACTTCTATCTTCTCTGAGGAGTAGGCAATCATACTGGGCTTGCAGAGAATTTACTTTTGCGCCTATCTCACATTCAGATTGAGAGACTAGTGAAACCTTTTCAGCGGGTGGAGATTAAGTGGGCGGTGTTTTCTCTTGTTGGTGACAAGGCCTCAGGTCCAGATGGCTTCAATCTTTTTCAGACTATTGGGAGATAGTCAGGGAGGACCTATGTGCTGCGATTCGTGAGTTCCATGAGGGAAGGGCTCATTTGAAAGGTATCAATAAGACCCTTCTGGTCCTCATACTGAAGAAGAAGAAGAAGAAGAGGGGGGGGGGGCACAACATTTGGCAGATTTTCGCCCCATCACTTGCTGAATTACACATATAAAATTATATCCTAAGTTTTGGCTACTAGGTTGGATGCGGTGATAGTGGGCTGATGAGTTCCAATCAGGGGGCTTTCATTAGGGGGAGACACATTCAGGAGAACTTTATGGTAGCTCATCAGTGTTTATTTAATTGGAAGCAATAGAGGAAGAAGAGACTTGTGCTTAAGCTGGACTTCGAGAGAGCATACGACAGGGTTTGCTAGAGCTACCTTCTTCAAGTCCTAAAGAAGATGTGTTTTCGTCAGGCTTGGATCTCTTTGGTCAGACTGTCAGAGATCGCATCACGTCTGCATCCTGGCTGTGCTCATCAATGGGAAAGCCTGCTTCTTTCTTTCCTAGTCGCAGAAGCCTTACATAGGGGGACCCTCTATCACTTCTCATGTTTGTTTGGTTTGCTCAATTTCTGAGTAACTTGGGACTGAGAGCTCAGTTGGGGGGGGGGGGGGGATTTTAACGGGCTTTCAGTTGGGGCCTTCTGCTATCACCATTACCCACCGTCAGTATGCTGACGAGTGATGACACCATTCTATTCTTAGCAGATGAGGATTAGCAGTTACTTGACACCAGGTTGATGCTAGAGGTGTTACAGGACATTACTGGGCTTAAAGTCAACTACAATAGAAGTCTTATGGTATGGATCAATATGGAGGAGCAGGACATCCAGAGAGCAGCGCTCATATTTGGATGTCAGATTGGGAGCTTCCCCTTTTTACTCGGGACTTCCTCTGTGTCTTGGGCTTCTTCGGTGCAGGGACTGATGAGGGGTTGTTCATAGATTTGAGTATAGGCTAGCAGGGTGGAAGGCAATACTACTATCTTATGGAGGCCGGCTAGTTCTATGCAAATCAGTATTGGATAGCCTGCCCATATACTACATGTAATTTTTAGAGTGCCGAAGACGGTGGCTAAAAAATTGGAGTCCATTCAGATGATGTTGCTTGGGGTAGAAGTTTTCTGGCATGGCAGTGGGGGAGCAGTTAGAGGGTGGCTTGATGTTGCTTGGGGTAGAATTTGCCACAGCAAGGAAGGAACATTAGGAGCTTCAATCTAGCCCTTTGTGCAAATGGCTATGGAGACTTGGGATAGAGGAACGAGTGCTGCCATCATCCACAAATACTATCTTTCGTCTAGAGTCTGGGATCTTGTACCGCCTTAGTTGTACAATGTCTCCCCCCTTTGGAGGGGAATTCTGCAGTCTGCAGGTTTTTTAAGAGCTAGTTTGAGGGTTAAATTGGGTGACGGGCACTCTGCACTGTTCTCTAGTAGGACAGATGGTGTGGAGATCTCTCTCTAGGGGAGGCCTTCCCTCTTTGGCCGCTCTATCCAGGTTTATTTTCCCTACTGTGGATCAGGTGTTTGATTTTGACCTATCTGGTAGTACTTGGGCGTCTACCTTCAGAAGGAATCTTTCATATGATGAGATAGGACATCTTGAGCAGCTTCTTTCTCTCCTCCTGGCCTGCCATCCGATCCAGGACAGAGGGATTCGTGGACTTGGAGATGAGAGAAAGATGACAGGTGCTCAGTTAGCTCTGCTTATACTATCATTTCAGATATATATATATATATATATATATATATATATATATTTTTTTTTTTTTTGGGCGAAGGGGGGGGGGGGGGTTGCCATGCTTCCTCTAATGTCATTTGGGCTACCAAAAGCTTGCTCAAAGTCAAGGTGGTGGTGTGGAGGATCTCCCATGGTAGGCTGCCTACCTTCGATAAGTTACAACCGTTTCTCCATCACATCTCTTCGGTTTGTTGCTTTTGTGGGGAAGAAGAAGAAGACTTGGATCACATTTTTATAGGCTACTTTTTTGCTAAGGGTATTTGGGAGAGGTTCGGGTAGTGTCTTCATCAATCTTTGCCTTATTGGGAGAGGGTCCAACAATTGCTAACTAGGTGGCGGAGGCCATGGACTCAGAAGGGAGACAAAGCTATTTGGTGGCTCATATTGCATGCCACACTTTGGGCTTTGTGGACCGAAGGGAACAATAGACTTTTCAGGAGGGAAGGGAGGACGGAGGATAGTTTATTTTCTTTTCTTAGAGAAAAAGTGCTTTTCTGGGATAAACATTTATGTATAGAGGATGGTTCTAACTCCTCGCTCTTTTTGCATTTGGGGAGTTAGGGAGGCA
The DNA here is from genome assembly GCA_014218235.1 of Colocasia esculenta. Taxonomy (NCBI): domain Eukaryota; kingdom Viridiplantae; phylum Streptophyta; class Magnoliopsida; order Alismatales; family Araceae; genus Colocasia; species Colocasia esculenta. Next base: position 13,157 of record JACBKR010001603.1, on the reverse strand, counting down.
CACGGCTCGGTGTGGAGTTTCTTTTTGTAAAGGAGTTTTATGACATTTTAGTGTATACGTGTACATCCCTCTTCTCATCTAATATAATCAGTGGTACTATCCAAATTTCAAAAAAAAAAAAAAATCTTCAAGATAATTGTTGATTTTGTATGGGCTAGAGTTAAGGAATGGACGATCACCCTTTCTAATGTGAATTCCACTGTATCTCCTCTTTTTGGTTGTTTGGGGGGTTAATTGATTCACACTCTCATGGTGTGTGTTTGGTCGTATTGGTATTCTGGGGGTTGCTCTTTTTGGGTTTAGGCCCACCTATACATGTACATTCTCCCTTTCTTTTAATATATTCGTGGTACTACCTACTTAAAAAAAAAAAAAATCTTCAAGATGATTATCTGATTTCTCACTCTTAAAGAAAATTTGTCTGAATGCTGAGATTTGATAATTTGATTAGTATTTTGTAACCTATCTTACAATTTAAACAAGTTTTGTTATGAGAGTGGATGGTAGTACACATTTGTTTATTAAAAGAAAGTGCTGAAGTATTATAAGAAAGGGTTCATGTAGATTTACTGATACAACATCTGGCTTGCCGATGTTGCGGAAGGGCTGAGGACAGTGCTCTACTGGGGGTCTAGATTCATAATAGCAGAACTGTACTCATTATTATTGCATGTTTGACAGTTTGTGGATGTGTACTGGTTCCATGCTAGGTTACTATCAGGGGTATGGATCTAGATTCATGATAGCGGCACTGCACTCATTATTGCATGTCTATCGGTTTATGGATGTGTACTGGTTCCATGCAACGTTACTATCAGGGGTTTCCGGAGACTCATAGTGCTCGAATGCCATTTTTGTATGAGAACCTGATGTTGCGATAATGAGAAAAGAGAGTGAGAAGATGTGTTAGAGAGAATGGGTTGAGAAAGTGTGGGAATGGCCAGATAGGGACTATTCAGGGTCCCACCTCCCTCAAACCCCCAATAACCACTCAAGACCAACTTGCAAAGTCTAGCCTCAGTTCTTAATGTCTGGTAAAGCTAGTTAAGGATCAGGTCAGATTGACCCATGACCCACCCTTATCTGGAACAGCTGATTCACCTGTCCGGCCAATCCCTAATAAGAACTGCAGATGGGGGGGGGGTGGGGGATGGTCTGGTTGTTTTGGCTCAGACCTGACCTGAACATTTGTTCCATTCTTGTATGGTAATCCTCAATTTCCACTAGTATTACATTGGTGTTCTGTTCCCAATTGTAATGGAAATATTCTGTACACTTGTTATAGAGTGGGTTGCTGGGATTTTTTTCCCCTTTAAACATGTTGCGTTAAATGGTGAACAGTCCTGAGTCTTCTAGCTTGGCTTTGATGGGCCTAAAATGGGATGCATTGACCAACTTTGATCAGATGAAAGCCAACTGATCCAGATCCCACGTTCAAAATAGAAACAAAAAACTGATGCATCTGGTCTATTGCTTTTAAGTGTTGATGATTATGTGATGGAGTTCCCCTAAGGAGCTAGGATTATAGAGTTATTGAACATTTGAATCACGTGAGTGATTTATTGGCTTATAGTTATAGTATGGGTCTAGAAGCTTAATATTCTGTGTCCTGAAGTGATTTGACAATTGGAAAGCTTATATAATCCATGTTTCTTAGAACAGAACTAAAAGGAACCTTGCATAATAAAGTAGTCTAAGCCGCCAATAGTAAAACCCCGGGTGGACTTACTAGACAAATACTTGACAAGTCCATTTTACTATCTTGTATAATAGATTTAGTGGTCACTATTTCCTTGGTTTCCAATTTCAGGATCTACACCTTCAAGGGTTTGGGTTGGTGATCCTAACTATGACACAAGCATAATTCCTTTGGCAGTGTTATATGGACATGCTACGGTATGTTCCTTGAAAGTAGCTTCATTTCAAACAAAATCACTAGAAATTTTGCAAACTTTTCTTCTCTATGGATTGACATATTTGATAAAAGAGTTTCTTTATTCCAAGAGAAAAGTTGGTTTTCATAAATTCTGGTGTGTTTCTAATTTTTAATATCTACTCCATATGCTTGCATAGGCTCATTTACATGGATTCACATGTTTGCATGCTGATGGCCATTGACTTAATCCAGGGAATCTCTTTAATAAGATGGTTTCATTCTTCCCACTGGAAAAAATGTGTCATCCCCCATTCCAAACATGGTTGGACCCATTTAAAGTTAGGAGTTTAGTGTTTCCGAGGCATTCTAGGAGGAGGAACATGAAGTAGAAGATCTAATGAGAAGGGAAGAACCAAAAAAGACATTTGGAACATCTGAGTTTTGGGTTCATCATCAGAAAGTTGATGATTGTTCTGTTATCTTTTCTATTTAAGTGCAGTGGCTAATGGTGGATAGTCAAGCTGACTCTGGCTAATGAACTGTGGGATTTGTGTTTGAGCTAGACTCTGCCTGGGGTGATTGACTGGTGGTTTGGGCCTTGAGCTTCTCCAACTCCATGTTATCTAGTTTAGCCCATCAGCCGTGTTCCCCAACAAAAAGGGGACAACATGTTTGGTATTTGAGCACGTTCGATTATTTTTGGACCATATCAATTTCTGTTGTTCATGCTAATCCTGTTACACAATATTCAGATGGATGGCATGGCTATCTAATTATACTCTAGCTGATAGTTGGGAGGTGATTTGCTGCTGCTGTCATAACTGAACATGATGAATGGACATAAATCTTTTGTACCTATGATCATCAAGTATTTCTGTTATCTTCTGATAAAGAGTCTTCTGAACTTTATGCATTCGGATCTCATTATTTCTTCATTTCGAAAGAAATATCTCATTATTTCTTTCCTTGTTGGCATCACATTTGTTGTGTTTGGTATGTGAAGTATCTCATACAAGGAAAAAAGAATTGAATTGGTCCAGGGATTGCCCTAGGCCAATCTGCCAGAAGTCTGGTCGATCCTGGATTGGCCAGATTAAAAATGATTTTTTTTGAAAAAAATCAGGAAAAATAAAAAATAAGGAAAATGAAAACAAGTCGGGAAAATTGTATCTGTAAATGGATAGGCCAGATTAAAAATGTTTTTTCGGGAAAACAGGGAACATTGAAAAAATATGTATTCGATATTTACAGATACATATAGTTATGATATATGTAATACACAATACACATTCTTATATATATATATGTATGTACACGTTCTAGGTGTAATCATAATACATATCATTACTGACATAGTATGTATATCCTCATAAATGTATACATTACACATATAAAGATGTGTGTTAATGTATATAGTCATATATTATACATAAAATATATTATATATACTTAACGTTGTATTTATGATGTATGTACAAGTATAGGTAATAGCACACGAAACCCCTATACAATTGTGGTATCCCATTATTGGGGTCAGCTACATGAATTTTTTTTCGCCAAAGATTTCTATCAAGAGCTATAGTCGTGTTTAAACTCAAGAAGTCCAATCCTTCCTTATAACATCATACCATCTCATTTTAGGCCTTCCCCTAGCTTTTTTACTGGCATCTACTAAGATTTGGTCACATCTTTTAACTGGCCCCGAGTTAGGACGACGATACACGTGTCCAAACCACCTAAATCTATTCTCTCATTTTCTGTCAATTGGAGATATCCCCAAATCCTCACGGAAACACTCATTTCTAATTTTATCTTCCTTAGTCTTACAACTATTCGTCTCAATATCCTCATCTCTGCTACACACATTTTGTTAATGTGTTCTTTACATATTGTCCAACACTCGGTATCATATAATAAAATAGGCCTCACTGCCGTCTATAAAATTTCCTTTAAGTTTCATTGGTATACTACGATCGCAGAGGATTCATGATGCATTTCTCCATTTTAGCCAGCCTGTCTTAATTCTGTGTGCCACATCGTATAATCTCCTAATTATCTTGGATGATTGACCCTAAGTATCGAAAGCTACTATTCCTAGGAATGTCTTGTCCATTAATTTGAACCATATCTTCCTGTAACACCCTTTGATTACTATAATTACAATGCATAAATTCTGACTTACTCCTAGATTTAAAAATCTTTAGACTCCAAGACATGCCTCCAACTTTCTAGCTTAACATTTAAACCATCAATACTCTCATCAATTAAGACAATATCATCCACAAATAGCATACACCAAGGGATATCATCATTCAATTACTTGGCTATCTCATTTATAACCAGAGCAAAGAGATACGGGTTTAGAGCAGAACCTTGATGCAAACCTATAGTGACTAGAAATTCACGTCTCTCCAAAAATAGTTCTCACGCTAGTTGTAGCATCCTCGTACATATCCTGAATTAAGTCAACATATTCTTGATAGACTCCCTTCTTCGTTAATGTCCACCAAATTAAATCTTTCGGTACTTGATCATATGCCTTCTCTAAATCAAGAAAAACCATATATAAATCTCTTCTAATCTCTCTATACTTCTCCATTAACTACCGTAATAAGAAAATAACTTTTGTAGTAGATCTACTTGGCATAAAACAAAACTAATTTTCTGATACAGTAGTCATACATCGCATTAGATTCTCGATTACTCTTTCCAAAGTTTCATAGTGTGACTCATAGTCATAAGCTTAATTGCACGATAATTATTACAACTTTGAATATCCCCTTTGTTTTTATAGAAAGGAACCACAATATTTTTTCTCCATTCTTCTAGCATTCTCTGTTCTTTTAAAATTTTATTAAAAAGTTTAGTTAACCACTTAATACCAATGTCTCCTAAGCCTTTCCACACTTAAATAGGTATGCCATTTGGTCCTAAGGCCTTGCCTAATTTCATTTTTCTTAAGGTCTTGCCCATTTGTGGTATCATCTACTTCTAAAAAATTTATGATGTATGTAATCATATATATAAATTTAAAGATTCATGTATGTATCAAATGTATATGTAATCATATACATATCCTTAATGTACAGACGCAATTAGTATGTATATCTTTATAGTATATGTTTCATATGTATAAACACTTCGTACATATATGTGTAATGTACGTTCAATCATATTAATATAAACACTATATATATATATATATAAAGGGCTACAGTACGGCGGTGCACCCTTGCCATACTGTAGCCCAGCGCCGTGGGATCTTGATCTGACGGTGCAAAAAAAAAAAATCGCGCTCCCCTTCCCCGCCCGTCACCCGTGCTGCAGCGCGTGTGAAGTATAGCGGGGCGGGGCTGTTGAATTTCAATCCGACAGCCTCTGCTATGTTACGGCCGGGCCGTACCAAGGGGCTCGACCGTAGCATAGCATTTTCCTCTATATATATATGCTTGAATATTGTAATCAATATATATATATATATGTATGTCAAATATGATATATATTACATAAATCTGTCATATATATGTCATGGTTTGCCATGGCGAATCAAATCGGGCCGGTTCGGCCGAATCGGATCGAATCAGGAGATCTCCGATTCTATCCGAATCGGCGATGCGGCAAACCATGATGTTTGTGTACTACTTGTATCCATGAATATGTAAATTAATGTGCACAATCATATTAGACATATTAATGTGTATATGTATACATATATACTAATTTATATATGTGAAATGATAGTTTAATGCATGTATTAATCAGCATATAAAAGAAAAAAATTGTTTGGCAGAATTGGCTGGATCGGCTGATCCGGGCCGATGTGGACTGATTTGGCCAGAGTTTTTGCTATCCAAGGGGCTACCCCCTAGGATTGGCCAATCTAGATCGGGATCGGCCGAATCCGCTAACCATGATCTGATATTGTGATATGTAATTTATCATCTCCATTTATTATTCAATGTAATTTCTTGTGCAAAAAAAAGGCTGAATAATTTCTTCGACAAAGTGCAATAAGACTGGTTTCTATAGTCTTATGGTAAGATATCCCATTTCTTTTGATGCATATCTGACATGTATGTATATAAGCGCATTTCAGTTATAAAGTGTCGACATGTATAGATAAGAATAGCCGACCCCAAATAATGGGATAAGGCTCTGATGATGATGACATGTATAGATAAGAATATTTAGGAGATGTTTTCATTGTCTAGATTTTAAACTGTTGGATTGATGCTACTGAGGCCCAAGGGTACAGCACTCTAGCGAATGGTCAAGGTGACTTCAGATAAGAACTATGGTGGAGTTTGATTCCACCACATGGGGATTGACCTTGTGCATTGGTGTTCCCCCTCTCAGCTGACCCAGGCTTTGCACCATAGTGGGATTCCTCCCTGTCAAAGAGAAAAAAGAACGAGGTAGGCTACAAAGTAGCACATATATGAACAAAAGTGGAAGGACATGTTGCATATAATTCAAGGCTGTAGGTTTTTGTCGGAACATGTCGCTGATAGTGGTAATGCCAGGGATGCAGTGGCATCATGCTTCTATATGTTGTCTGATTCTGGATATGTGTGGCACAAAGTGTTGGTCTTCCAAGAAGCAGTATGTAGAATGCATATAACTGAAAAACCTGAAATAAGAACAATGAATGGACACATTCTGACATTTTTTTTCCATGAGAAATGTATTCTCTCCGTAAAGTAGGAGTATAAACTATGATAGACAATCAAAGGAAAGAAATGTGAAGCCTGTGATTGTTGTGTTTGTTAACATGATAGGTATGCCAACCAGGGGAAGAGAGATAAGAATGGATGATTCTTTTAAGGGAAATGGAGAAGTCAGTGGAGAAAATAGACATTTATTTTGGAGTGGTAACTTAGAAATGTGATCAGGATTATCTTACTCTGGCTACCTTGTCCTTAATTGTCATTCTCATTCCTTTATCTTTTCTAACTTCTTCAAGCCTCATTCATAAACCGTCCATTTGTATAAGATTCATTGGGTAGAGTGTTGTTTAAAAATCAAACTCCGCATTTTGTCCTCAAAGTCAAGGTTGCTTCAATCAATAGAATAACCAACAAGTAAATATTTATTTTTTGCGCATCTGACCTTTGTTTGCTTTATCTTGGATTGGATTTTTTTTACACTATTCTTCATTTTCTCAACTTTAAATTCTGTTCTTTTTGTTAATTCTGTGGGCCTTCTCCAACTATTCTTGCTATCAATTGTTGAGTATACGAAGGAGCCTGATTTAGAGATGATTGCTCTACACTACATTCATTTTGGTGCTGGGGACAAAATCACTTTGTCTGCAGATTCTTCTGTGCAAATTATTCCTTTGGATCAGGTAAACTTCTCTTTTGTGTATAAAGATTTATGATATGCATACTATACATTATTTACAACATGGATGAGGTTTTATGCATTTACCTGAATTTACGAGTCTCAGGGGAGACTTGTCGACTTGATACTCACTAAATGCAAGCTGTGGATACTTAAAGAAGATGGATCGATGATGTATGATCTCTTTCACTCCAATATCAACATGTAAGCAACCAAGTTTATTCAGATTTTCCTTTGTACCTATATTATAAGAAAAATAGCAGTATAGTTCCATGTAATTAAAAAATGGCTTCAATGTTAATACTTGTCTGTTAAAGGTGTGAATTCGAACTCAAAATGTAGGCTGTGAGTTGTGGGAACCCTCTCCTCATTTAAAAATGAGGGAAGGCACCATAGATTATCCAATGGGCGACTAAACCTCAACACCTCCCTAGTCCTGAACCCAGATGGTTTTGGTAGAAACGCAAATGGCTATGGTACAGATCATGCTAACGAATTGTTGAGGTGACTCAACAAGAGAAGCCCAGCTTTGATACCATGTTAAAGGCCTGAAACTCTAACTCAAAACCTTGGCGCTGAGTTGAGGGAACCCTCTATTGATAAGAAGGGAAGGTGCACACAGTCTGTCCGATGTGGGACTAGACCTCAACATGTTGGATACCAATGTTTTTAAAGGCAAGCAAAGGCCACATGTTGGATCTCTCTACTGAGGAGACCTGTGAGCTTGCTTAGCTCCTGGCTTCCCTTCTACCCTTCAGGCTGGTTGTCAGCAAGGGGATGCTTTCACATGGAGATGGGAGAGGATAGGAAAATTCTCAGTTAGACCAGCCTATCTTTCCCTCACTGACTGGGGAGTTCGGCAAGATGTTTTTAGACATATTGGGTCTCCCAAGAGCCCTTTAAAGGTGAAAGTATTCATGTGGACTGTGGAGGTTTTCCCACGGGAGGTTGCCCATGTGCGATAAGCTTGCTCGGTTTCTACCTCATATATCCACCCATTGCTGTCTTTGTGGGGATGAAGAGGAGGATTTGGACACTCTTTTTTCAACATGCTCTTTCATGAAGATCTGGTCCTTGGTTGAGCAGTGTGTCCAGCAGCCTCTTCCATAGTTGGTCGGGTACATCAACTTTTGCTTGGCTGGGAGAGAAGATGGTTGCTTAAGAGGGACAAGGTCATGTGGTGGCTCATCTTGCTTGCTACTATATGGACCCTATAGAATAGTAGGATTTTCAGAAGAGAAGCCCGTCCAGAGGATTGCCTTTTTGCTTTTGTTAGAGAGAGAGTTTTCTTTTGGGCTAAACATTTGGGTGTCATTGATGGGCTGAGTTCCCCACTTTTTTGTGTTTAAGGAGGTGAGGTGGTTTATCTCTATAATGTCCCAAAATTTGTAATAAAATAATGGTATGACACTGAGAACAGAAAAGAGATAATAAATCATGTGAGACATGATCGTTTACATAAAACATAAATGCTCTTAATTTAGAGATATTACTACATTATTAGTGTAATCTCGGTACCGTCTTTAGATGAATGCACTCTGAGAGGGTGTCATCGGAATTCGGTAACAAAGTAAAATCTGACAACAACATAATTACCAGAAAAATATACTGATCATAAACTTAAATATCATAAATTATGGATGCACTGATATCAAGATTAAGCCACCTTGATGATTTTTGGAGTAATTTTCACTCAGCGGCAAAGTAATCCGAAAAATTAAACTAAAATCACCATAATTTGTATCACCTCTCAATTAACTTATGTTTGAAATTATACCTTGATCAGACATCATTTAATTATAAAATTAATGACCCAAGGAATCTAAATGAATAAATTAAATTATCTAATCTAATTACGTAAGCCTTCTTCCATAATCAAGATTACGTATGAAGCGTCCGTGGCTAATTCCTATCCACATAAAACTTGTGGCCGACGTAGATGGTAGGTGGACAATGATGATTCTTCTTCGTCATCTCGTGGCAGCCATCAGATGGCATGCCCCTCCTACAAACCCCCCTTGCCATCTTCTTCTTCTTCTTTCACATCTTCTTCTGCTACTTATTCTTCTTCTTCATCACTTCTTCTTCAAACCACCATCACCATCGTGTTGTCCCAGAAAGAAAAGAGAGAAGGGGGTGAAGGAAGGAAGAAAGAAAGAAGGTACAAAGGCAGTGAGAAGCAAGAAATAAGGAAATCAGAGGCTTAAGGAAGCCACCTTGACCTGACAGTCACGTCCAACTATAAAGTAGGTTCCTCTTTATCATTCTTAATTGTTTATTTCTATTCCCAAACATGGTTGGACTGTGCAATTCAAGCTTTTATGATTTTGGTCTTTACCGGAATCGGACGACCGATTTCGACATGTTGGTCGACTGATTCTCTCTCCAGTTCCACTGTTTGAGAGAGGAAAGAATTTAAATGAGAGGTTTAACGAGTTTTATTAAATTTGGAAAATATGTACAGTTAGTATAAGTCTTTCCCTACATTTTTGATTGTTTATTTCTATTTTCATGTCTGTTTAGACAGTGCGATTTGCAACCTTACAATTCTGGTTTTTTCGTCGACCGATTTCTAAATTTCGGTCGACTGATTGTCACGCTTAAAAGATGTTCATCTTACTGGGAAAATAGGACAACCGATTCCTATATTTCGGGCGACTGATTTCGCCTTAACTCTAGGACCGAGCTACTGCTTGGTCGGTCGACCGATTTGGCCTTTCCGGTCGACCGATTCCTTCTATTCGGTCGATCGACCTTGTGTTTTCTGACGACCGATTCTTCCAGAAGTGTCAACAGAAACCCTGTGAAACTCATATCTTATTTACGCTTCATATCATTTAAATAATGTTATAATTTGTTGTTTCATTCACTTAAGATATTACATATAAATAAGGAAGTACCCTCCATTTGAATCCAATAAAAATATCAAAAAAATTATATCTCTTACCAATAAAAAGTCAACTCTTCCATCGAAGAAGATCGCGATTTTGGTGATTCTGTCAAAATAACGTCTTTCTAATCTCTTATAATTTGACATATCTGAAAATTTCATAATTCAAATAAACTCAATAGAACACTAAAAAATCCAAGTTCGGTAAAAAATGTTAACATGCATGCGTGATGCGACTACTCCAAGGGAGTCACTCTCCTACGGAAAACAAAAGTCAAACTTGCTCATCCTTTATTTTACATTAATATGACACTATTTCCAATTCTAAATAAAATTAGTAATTTAATGGTTCGATCGGCTATATTGATTTCATGACTATCTTCGTGATGTATTCTTCCGTTTATTTTTCGATAAAAGTTTTAAGACTTAACATGTTAAGTAAGCCTAAGTACCACGTCACAGAGCTATTCTATGAAGCCTAAAAAGAGGTAGAGAATGTTATGTGATATCTCCAAACTTGTAGGTTTAAACTGTCTTGTAACTACGACCAGTGTTTCGACATGATAATATCGCTTGGAAATTCCGTTTAGCATCTGATTCGGAAACCGACCTGATACATTGACTTGGTGTTTAGACACCGATGATATTATGATTGACTTCAGTAAAATTTGACTCGATTTCTGACAACATTATTGGATTCAATTACTATATGTTCAATTTCGATTCAGCTTCTGTAAGTTCAATTTTAATTCAACTTCTATATGTTTGACTTCGATCCAACTCAAGTAAGTTTGGTTTCGATTCATCTACAGTAAGCTTGATTTCGAGATGACTACAGTAAGGCCTGATTTTGTATTGACTCCTATAGGTTCGACTCAGTATTGACTTCAAAAAGTTGGACTTCATATTGACTTCTGAAAGTCCAATCTCGACTATGAATTACACTTCGAATTGGGTTCACTATTGGTTTAATATGACTTTTACGTTGATATGATATTATTTTCAATTCTAAATAAAATTAATAATTTACTAGTTTGATCAGTCATATTGCTTTTAGTTTCAAATTATAATATTAGACCGGAGTCACTGATTTCAACCAGAAATTTTGATATTTCGGTTTGAATACTGGCTGCCTACATAAACTCCCATTTTGAAGAACCTCGACACTACTTGAAATTCCGAACACACATTTTGTCCCTTTGCAACTCTTTGAATCTCAGTCATGTCCATTTACCATATACATGCTTATTCTTTTGTGATCCTTATGATACGCAATCTTGTACATATGCTTTATCTTTGAAACTCTGAATTGCTGCATGAATAATTGTCCGGAAACATAACTATAAAGAATGTTTACATATTTGTTCGGGTCTTCGGACTCACCTGGACTAAGATGCTTGTGCAAATAGGGGTCGATCCAGTCCCTGGGAGGAGCACTTGAATTCGTTTATTGGCCGTACAGAACGATATGGACCATCTGTTTTTAGTGCTTAACATTGGTATTGCTATCTGCTTGATTGGTGGATATTCTAGTATATGTTATTGTTTCTATCAGCATGATTCAACTAGCTCGCATTTGTCACGAACAACCAGTACATGTTCAGTGAACTGCTCGGCAGTTATTACACATTTGATAAATGACGGAATGTCATTACATGCCTGATACTTGTTCTTCTGGCTCAGTTCATTGACATATCGATTTATTCTTGTTACTATTATTAAGCATGGTTCAATATTTTTACATCTTGATTTGCATTATCCTCCCTTTTCTTGAACGCTGTTATTTGTTATTCTCATGTGCATCAAATTTTCCTTGATTCCAATATCTATTTCCTTGTTATTAGAGGATAATCTTACTAGGCAAGACTGTTCATACCTACTCTTTTTTCAGGTTATCATTAGTCCTAGAAGGCGGGACGATGAGAATTGTGTGTTGAGAGTTCAACCTTTGCTATGTCTGCCCTTTTTATTTATAGTTTGAGAATTATGTAATACTCTAGTTTTAAAGAATGACAATTAATTATTTTTATTTTAGGTCTTGACCCCGGGTAATTTCTATTCGGAAAATTTGAGTTTACTCTTGACTCCCTATTCGGTCGCGTTTCGACATTTATCGAAATATTAAATGGCGGGATGACAATCCCACCAATTCGAGAGTGTCCTTTTGTATAGAGGCTTTTTGGGTGTCTATGCCCCTACAATTGTACATTCTTTTTCAATATCAATATATTTTGTGGTATCATCCACATTTCAAAAAAAGTTGTTTGAGGAATCTCCTATTTTAGGTGTACTCCTCTATTTATATTTAAAAACTGGTGTTATGATTCACTGTGTTTTTTGGAAATAAAAGTTTTTTGGGTTTTTACATAAAAACCATTATTATAGGAAAATTACAAAGTTGCCATCCTTAATTTCGTATTGTTTAAAAATATCATTCTACAAGTGAAACATTGCATATTTGCCATTGATGTTACTAGATGTTACTTGAGGACCATTGAACTATGGTAAATTTAAGTCAATAGGAACTATCTAATTTATCCCTCCTTAAAAAACCCCACAGCTCCCTCGCAGCCGGGGGGGGGGAGGAGGTCCCAGCTCGAGCTCCTACATGCCCATCTATGTCAATGATGGGCCACAACAGTCCAGCAACAAGCTCTTTCCTAGGGCCAACATATGACCTAATGCCTCTGCACCAGCTCCATCAGTGCCACCACTTCGAACTTGGCATGATCAATAAGGGGAAGGGTTCTGATGGTAGGGTGGGGGAGGCGGGGATGGTCCCTAATGAGGGGGCAGCCAATTTTTGGCATCATTGGGGTCTTCGTCGGGTGAGGTGGTTGAGTTTTGCCTCCCCCAAGACGATGTGTGTTCACCTGCAGCCGGAGAGAGGACAATGGCGCTGACATGCTTGTCTCCTGGAATTCTTTGGGAGGACTTGAAGTTGTGGTGTCTAAATCCCTTCCACCCCTCGAATGAGGAACCCTCGTGTTCCCTTGGCGAATATACGATGTGGACGGTGCTTGGCTCATCAGTGGAGAGCTTGGGTGG
>JACBKR010001602.1:0-26864 GCA_014218235.1 Colocasia esculenta | reverse complement strand
TGTATATCCTCATGCGGAAAAACTCGAAAACTAGTTCATATAAGGACAGACTTGCACACTGTTGCAGTCTGAAGAACTCGACGACATGGGGTAGCCGTCGATAGGTTAACGGCATTATATGATGCTGCCAACACATGATATTAGCGGCAATGGATCTTGCCGTTAATATCTGTCTGCACAAAACAGACTGAAAGCCAACAAATCACTTGAAAGGGGGGGTTCCAGGACACGAGAAAAATCTGAAAAATTCCTGGGACATACTAGATACATGTAGGGTTGATGTGAGTGGGGTACTTGCCTCTTGTAAAATCCACAATCGACGATTCAAGCCGGAGAAGAAGCCTCCTCGGTCTGTGCCAAAGAGTCTCCAATCCCTCCTTCTTCGGATCTTCTGTTGATCTTCACAGCACACCAGCGTGGGGAGTCGTTCCCGGATGTTCAAGGTTGACACCAGTCGATGCAGATCGCCAGACGAAGCCGCCCCCAGCCGGATCTCTCAAGTTCAAGTTAGTGTTTTTGCATAGAAAGATAGGTTTTTGACCCAAGAGCTAAAAGGATGGATCTGGCCAAACTGGTATTGTAAAGGGTTGGGGGTCGGATATGCTAAAGGGGCAAGTCTCAGAGCCGTTGGGAAGGGTTTCCAAAACAAGGTGCTAGATTTCCGGAGGCGTTCCGGATCTGGAAACGCAACAGGTTTGGGATATTGGCATCCATATCTATGGTCGTCTATCCAAAATGGGTGTCCATCGATATTGCCGCCTACCCCTGGTCAACGTCAGCCGATGTTGACGCCGATGGTCGACAAAATTCACTTTAATTATACAGAATTTATAATACTACACACATAAATAATATATATATATGTATACAATATGTACATTACAATAATTACTAATTCATACAATTTGTATAAATAAATACTTATACACAATAATCTATACATCATAGTATACACTTTACGCATATACATATACTTAAGTAAGTAAGACGAAAAATCAAGAGCCTTACACGTCTGAGTCTTCCATAAATGCTATGTGTCTTTGTGAAGCTAACGATAAGGCAAAGTGGGACATCAGTTCTGAGCAATTTAAGGAGACACTTTTTAGAACATGTTTAGTACAGGATAATAATTCGAGAGCTTTCATGTCAATATCCTGTCAGAAATATAATAATAATTTTCGAAGTTATTAAGATAATATGCCTACAGCAATCTTGTTGTTGAAAATACACAAACTAGATTTGATGATGTTTATATAGAACTGACAGTGTGTGAAATAAGTACAAAGTACAGAATTTGTCAGTATAGTCGAATGCAGAATAAAGATATTCGATTGTATGAGTCGAATGCAGAACAACGGTATTCGACTATATGAATCGAATGCTGATGAAAGGTATTCGACTGTCAAATGCAGAACAAAGGTATTCGACTGTATGAGTCGAATGCTGAAGAAAGGTATTCGACTGTATGAGTCGAATACTATGTAAACAATGTGGACTGATTTCTGACTGCTATTCTGAAGGAGTTGAATATGGTAGTCGGATTCAGTATGTTGAGAGATAGTTGTGGCCTTAGAAAATTTTAGGATACTCTTTCCTGAAAAACAATTTTTGTGATATAAAATATATATTTAAAGATTTGTCATAGCAAAAACATAGTTTTATAAAATCTACGAAAGTCATTAGATTTCTTAGAGGTAGTTGCTCAACAATTCTCCCCCTTTTTGTTAATGACAAAAATCTTTAAATAGATGGTATCATGTGCTATGTTTATACCTTTTTCTCCCCCTTTGTGACATTAACAGAAAGGAAAAAGAAATTGAGAAATTCACAAGTAGGAATAAATTGCATTTATAAAAGGCAAACAGTACACAGTAGCAAGCAGGTGTTAAACAAGAAATTACAACTAAAAAGTTCAGACTCTAGCTGAACGAGGTAACAACAGAGAAGCAGGGATTGAATTTAGGAATGGTTGGAGGAGCTCCCAGAGTTTTTCTTCATTCTTGTTAAAGGAAAGGTCAAAGAGAGCTTCTTCAACATTGTAAGCTGAGTTGGTGGAGGGTAATTTTTTGATAGACTTAATGTGGCGCCTCCTGTACCAACCAACCTTGAAGTGAAACTTGTCAATGTCCATTCTGATTCGGAGAGGCACAAATTTTTTTGTGGATGCCAGTTGGAGGAATTCGTTGAAGGTCAGATTCCAATAGAGGCCATGTGAGATGGCTGCATCCTTAGCCTGATAGTATATGAGGTACCTCTCCCCCGATGAGTGACACTCTTATGGAAATCCAAGAGAACTTTTGAGTGAAATTGATTGATGTTGAGTTTCATCTTCCGGCACTGAGAGTGGTAGGATGGATAGGTTGCTTCCCATTGCTCAGGAGTGAATCTTTCGGATTTAGCAAAACTGAGCTGGATATCAAGGAGATGCTTGGATTTCTTTGACAACTGAATAAATATGAACCTCTGGAAACTGAGCTTAGATTGGTACTTGATTTTGAATCTGGCAGAAATCCGGAGGAATCTATTGAAGAATATTTCAGCAAATTCTCTTCTGTAGGAGGCTGCTCCTACCAAAGGAGGATGAAGTCCTGACGGTAAAGCCACTGTCATGGAAGGGACAATCTCTCTTTGTCCTCAGAGCAAATTCTCATACTGCCCTCTGGAAACATCATGCAATCCCAGTTTGAACCTTTCATGATTGAAAGATCTGAGTTCAAGATACTTGACCTGGGAGGCCCTGAGATGCTCTGCAAAAAGGGCATGAAATCTAAGAGAAAGATGCTGAGCAGTTGTCAAGTGATGGGTTCGGGATTGATTTTCTAAGAACCTGGCTACCTCTTCAGGATATTGATCAACAATTCTTGGGGAGTGAGGCAGTGGCTCTTCCTAGATATGAGTTGGAGATCAGAAATAGAAAGTTGGGAAGTTTGAATTAAAATAGGAAGCCAGTGTTCAAATGTGAAATCTGGCAACTCATGAACTTCCAAAAAGGCTCTAATGGCAAGATATTCTCTGAACAAATCATGTGTTGTTCAGAGTGATGAGTGAAGGCATACCAAAATGGAGGAAGTAGAGAGGAAGGTTTGTATCCCAATTTGGGTCCTTTGAGGCTGACAGTTGGATACTAGGAAGTATCTCAACTAAAGGCATTATTATTTTCTTGGAGTCAGATTTTGAGGATGTAGGAAGAGAGGAATAAAAATGAGGAGGTTGAGTTGAAAGAGTCATGGTGAACTCTTCAACAGGTTCAACTTGATATTTCAAGGGGTAGATGGAGAACTTAACATCTTGTTTGAGGTGATCTATAGGAGTGATTACTGGAAGTAGATCCAAGGAGGAGTGTGGAGATAGTGGTGCTGATGAAGCAGGTTCAGGTGCAGATGTAGCAGTGGGAGAAGTGGCTCTGGAAGAAGGAGAAGGGAGGATTGGTTTGACAGGAACACCATCCTTGACTAATCTCCTCTTCACCTTTCTCTTAAAAGTCTGACAATCTTGAGAGGGCTCGAGAGGTCTCTTGGCTGCTGCCTTCTGCATAGGGGCCTCTACAGCTGTTGCCACTTCTTCTGGCTGATTTTCTGATTCTTGCACTTGCTGCTGCTGCTGATCACTTGGTTTAAATACAACTACTGCCAACTGAGCCTGCTGCTCAGTGGTCTGTTCAACTTGCTGTTGCTCAGATTCAATAGGCTGCTCTTCATTCTGAACTGCTTGTTCTTTGACAGGTTGCTCAAGAACTGGTTCCTCAGGTATTGGTACTTGAGGTTCTGCTTGGTGATCTTTCTCTTGAGCTGGCACTGTCTCTTTTGGTTGCTGTGAGGAAGCAGGCCCTGATGGCCTAGAGGTGCCTGGATGGCACACTAACTGAAATAGGAGATCCTTGATTTGCTTGACTTCCTCAGACATGCTATCAAACTTAGCATCTAACAGAGCAACTTGCATATGGAGAACTGACATGTTTTCATTCTGACTTCTAACCATTTCCAAAATATCACTTAGGATGTTGCTGCTCTCCCCCTGAGACCTTGGCCGGGTCTCAAACTGAGAAGGAGAGTTGTCAGGCTCTCTATCTTCAAAGAGGTGATCCTGAGGGGAAATGGCTGGAATATCTTCAGAAATGATTCTTTTGCCTCTGAGATCTCTTAGGACATCATTGACGGTGTCCTCTGAAACATCTGGAATTGGAATGGTTGGTGGAACATTTTCTTGCACAGAAATGGATTCTTCAGATCTGATCTGGATAGAAGGATGTTCATGCTGAACTTCGGATGCAGGGGCTTCATGAGTGAGTAGTGAGACAAAGGATTCATCAGGATATACTTCATGCTCACACTCAGGGACTGAACTTTTGTACCACAAATTCTGCTTCTTACCAACCAAGGAGTACTTGCTTCTTTTCAGAGTGAAAATACCAATCTTTTCCTTGTTCCCAACAAACATTTCTCTAGACAGATCTACTGAAATTTCTTGAAGATTAGAGTCAGTAGAGATCCATATGGAAGAGATTCTAGAGGTCTTTTGAAGCACTCATCTTCTCCAGAATAACTGCTGGCAGATTCACCCTGTGCCTCTGAATTGCCCAAAATAGCAAATTTCCATCCCTAGCAGTGATGGAAGAATGAGTTCCAGCTCTAGGGATGATGATATTGGTAATGATAGAGTGAATCAATTTTTTCTCTGCAGACAACTCATTGACTTGAAGTCCTCGCTTGCTAAGGGTCCCCAGGCTACCAATAATTCCTAGCTTTTGCTTTTCTAAGGGGATGAACTCACTAAGCCTGTGCCCAGAGTTGGGACAATCCAGTAATTCAACTAAGAGTTCCTCAGAAATGGTGATTTTAACACCTTTCACATAACCTACAACTGAGTTCCTATCAGAGACTTGCAAGGAAGCATAAAAAGATCTGACTGCATCGGCAACAAAAGGTTCAGAAATCTGACACATTCTGGTCCAACCCATAGCATTCAGAGTCTCTTCTACCCAAGACAAATTTCCAGACAAATGAGAGAATTCAACAGCCTTCCCAGAGCAAATGGGAATCTTAGCAAGATGCTGGAGTTGGTCAGGGGGTCAACTGGACAGACTCGTGTGCCCTAAGGGAAGCCATCTAGATGAAAGAAACAAAAGGGACTTAGGAAACCTTCAGAGGAGAGAAAGAAATGATCAGTCGGGATGAAGGATCCTACCTTTCTTCCGGAGGAATGAGGTTTCAGATGGTTTCCGGAGAGTCCTTTGCCGGAGCACAGTGAAGGCGTGAAGAAGACAAGTGAGTCGAAAGAGGATTTCAAACGGGTGTTTTGAAGGATAGAATGGGTTTACTTATATAAAGAGAGAAAAAGTAACTGGCGCTTGATTTCAGGATGAAGGGACGCGATGATTGATTTGACCGTTTAATTCGAAAGGACGCGCCTTAATGAGGTGTCAGTTACCTCAATTAAGTATTAAAAGAATTCTGAATGGTAAGCGTCAGGTTTAATTAACTTAATGAATCGAATTAGGTATTCGACTGCATTAGTCGAATATATCATTATAACATGAATCGAATGCATCGGTTCCTCATGAATCGAATGCATGAGTCGAATATAGACTGGCGATTTTCAGGATACTTTCACAGACAGTTCAAGAAGGTTTTATCAAAAACAATTCAAACACTACTTTATTAGTTTAATCAGGATTGCACATACCTATTTCTCTTCTTATTGAAGTAAATCTATCTTCAGGGAGAGGTTTTGTAAAATATGCTAATTGATTTTCTGTAGGAACAAATTCAAGAGAAATATTTCCATTACTTACATGGTCCCTGATGAAATGATGTCTAACCTCATATGCTTGGTTCTTGAGTGCTGAATTGGATTCTTTGTTAAATTTATAGCACTTGTGTTGTCGCAAAGCATTGGAATATCTTGAAGTTGATGACCATAGTCTTCTAACTGATGCTTGATCCACAGAGTTGAGTACAACAACTTCTAGCTGCAATATATTCAGCTTCTGTAGTGGATAAGGCTACTGAATTCTCTTTCTAGAAGACCAAGATATCAAACATCCTGCAAGAATTTGACATGTACCACTGGTGCTTTTTCTATCTAATTTGCATCCAGCATAGTCAGCATCACTATAACCAATCAACTTGAAATCAGAACATCTAGGATACCATAAACCTAAGTTATTTGAATTAATGAGATATCTGAAAATTCTTTTTACTGCAATAACATGAGATTCTTTTGGATCAGCTTGGAATCTTGCACAGAGACAGACACTAAACATTATATCTGGTCTACTTGCAGTGAGATAGAGCAGTGATCCTATCATTCCTCTATAAGCCTTTTGGTCTACCTTTTCGCTAAGAGGATCACTGTCTAACTTAATGCCTGAACTCATGGGTGTTCCTAAGGGCTTACATTTGTCAAAGCCATACTTAGTCAGTAAATCTGAAATGTATTTGGTTTGACAGATGTGAGTTCCTTCTTTGGTTTGCTTAATTTGCAATCCAAGAAAATAATTAAGTTCACCCATCATGCTCATTTCAAATTCACTTTGCATCAAATTTTCAAAGAATTTACAGAGTGATTCATTAGTAGATCCAAAGATAATGTCATCAATATAGATTTGTACAATTAGGATTCCATCTGAAAATTTCTTTATAAATAGGGTGCTATCTACTTTTCCTCTTATAAAATCATGTGATATAAGATAAGCACTTAATCTTTCATACCACGCTCTTGGTGCTTGTTTCAGACCATATAGTGCTTTCTTTAAACGGAAAACATGATCAGGATACTTATTATCTTCAAAACCTGGTGGTTGCTCAACATATACTTCTTCTTTAATAAAACCATTCAGAAAAGTACTTTTAACATCCATCTGAAATAAATTGATATTAAGAGAGCAAGCATAAGCTAATAAAATTCTGATTGCCTCTAATCTAGCAACTGGAGCATAAGTTTCATCAAAATCTATGTCTTCCTCTTGGGAATATCCTTGAGCTACAAGTCTAGCTTTGTTCCTAGTTATTACCCCTGATTCATCCATTTTATTTCTGAAAACCCATCTGGTTCCAATCACTGGATGATCAGTAGGTCTAGGCACAAGGGTCCAAACTTCACTACGTTTGAACTGATTAAGCTCTTCTTGCATAGCAAGGATCCAAGATTCATCAACCAGTGCATCATTGATTGTTTTAGGCTCAATTTGAGAAACTAATGCAGAGAAGTCACAAGGAATTTACATACCTCTTGTTCTTATTCTGGATTGAGGATCACCTATTATGTTTTCTCTAGGATGGTCCCAGTGGTACCTCAATTCTTTAGGTAGTCCTTCTTGTGATTCTTCTTGTTGTTGAAGATCTTCTAATGGAGGATCTTCTTCTTCTTTATCTTTCCCTTCTTCTTCAAGAGATGTCTTTTCTAGATCCCTGCACAGATCGTCAACACATTCTTCTTCTTCTATCCTTCTGATAGAGGGGTTAGTTTCATCAAATAACACATGAACTGATTGCTCTATTGTTAAAGTTTTTCTATTAAATACCTTATATCCTCTAGGTTTTGAAACATATCCTAAGAGAAAACCTTCATCACTTTTAGCATCTAATTTTCTTAGATTATCCTTACCATTATTTAAAATGAAACACTTACAACCAAAGGGTCTGAGATGACTGATATTTGGCTTCTTGTCCTTGTATAGCTCATATGGTGTTTTCTTCAGAATTGTCTGATCATGCATCTGTTGATGATATAACAAGCTGTATTCACTGCTTCTGCCCAGAAGTACTTTGGTAGATTATACTCATTTAGCATTGTTCTGGCCATGTCCAACAGTGTTCTGTTCTTTCTTTCTGCTACTCCATTTTGTTGGGGTGTTCTTTGATCTGAGAAGTTGTGTTCAATTCCATTTTCCTCACAGAACTCCAGAAAATCTTCATTTTTGAATTCCCCACCATGATCTGACCTGAGACTTGTGATCTGAAATTTCTGATTTTTCTGAACTACTTTGCTGAACTTCAGAAATGCTTGAAAAGCTTCAGATTTGGCTTCTAAAAATGATACCCAAGTATACCTTGAATAATCATCAACAATCACATAGCCATACAATTTTCCACCAAGACTGACTGTCCTCATTGGTCCAAACAAATCCATGTGAATTAGTTCCAATGGCTTGAAAGTTGTAATGATTGTCTTAGACTGAAAAGAGGTCTTGGTCTGCTTTCCCTTTGCACAGGCTGAACATATTCCATGTTTTTTTAGCTTGAGTTTGGGAAGTCCTTCAACCAGATCATGCCTTATCAACTTCTTGATCACTGAAGTGCTAGCATGACCAAGTCTTCTATGCCAGAGATCAGATTCATCACTTTTGGTGGTAGCTAGACACAAGTTTACTTCTTTTAACTCTGCTAGTTGCAATGTGTACAGATTCTTAACTCTTGTGCTTCAAAATAATCTTGTTATCCTTCTGAATTATACACTTGTCATTCTGAAAACTTACTAAATTCCTTTATCACATAGTTGACTTATACTGATCAGATTGTGCTTCAAACCTTCTACATACATAACATCTTCAATTAGATTCTTCTCTTTAGTACCAATGGTTCCACATCCTAGTACTTTTCCTTTTCCATTATCTCCATAAGTTACTTGACCGGATTCTTCTCTAAAATTGGTGAAAAGCTTCCTATCTCCTGTCATATGCCTTGAGCATCCACTATCCAAATACCATTTGGATCCCCTCAGCCGGCCCTGCAAAATAGGCTAAGTTGTAACTTTTGGTACCCAAATTTTCTTAGGTCCATGATGGTTAGTTTTAGGAATCCATCTTAAATGTCTAGTGGTGCAGGTGCTAACAGTGTGTCCCAATTGATTGCAATGAGTACAACACAAACTGAAAGCATTTTTCCTGTGCACATTGTTGCTGAATTTCTGTTTTGTTTATAGTTATGCTGATTTACCTTTTTAGTATTTTTTATATTCTTTTCAGCCACAAATTTAGGAGTTGGATACTTCAGGATAAATAATTTCTTCTATATTATGTGGAGGTGTGTATCCTAATCCTATTTCTTTTTACCAGATCTAGAACCTTTAATTCTAACAAATAGTGAGGTTTTTACAATTATAAATCTTTTCAATGGTAGCTTTTAGATAGTTATTTTCTCTACTAATTTTTCTTCATTTTTGAGCAAGTTTAGATTTGATTCTAATTCTAAAATCTTGCTATTTTTATTCTTCAACTCTTCACAGAGTAACTCATTTGCTCTTTTAGTTTCATTAGATTTTGATTCAACTTTCAGTTTCCTTTTAAGAAAGGTGTTGCTCTTTTCTTGGTTGATTAAATTTAGCTTAACTATCTTTATTTGTTTTACCACAGATTTGTATTTTTCATAGAGCTCGTTAAATGCATCTTCAATATTATCAGAATCAGATTCAGAACAGGAAGTAAAAGATGTTTCAGAATTTACCTGTTCTAGTCCTGCCATGAGGGCTAGATTTGCCTTTTCTTCTTCATCAGATTCCAAGCTGGAAGATTCTGAGTTGGTAGCATCTTCATTATCCCAAGTTGCTGCCATAGCCTTCTTCTTGAATCTTCTGAACTCTTTTCTTTTCCTTTCTTCTTATCTGATTTGTCCACTTGGTCCTTCTTCTTGAGTCTGGGACATTCAGATTTGTAATGCCCTGGCTGATTGCATTCATAACATGTAGGTTCCTTCTTCTTGTCGTTCTTTAAGAATTTTCTTGACCCAAATTTCTTCTTCTTAGCCAAGATTCTTTGCAGATTCCTTGAGAGCATAGCCTCATCATCAGTGTCATCTGATTTTCTTTGGAGTCTTCAGATGAAGAGGAGTCTGCAATCTTCAAAGCATTTGAAAATTTCTTTTTTGAAGAATTTTCAGAGAACCTTTCCATGTTTATTTCATGTGCCATAAGGGATCCTATTAACTTATCAATGGTAAATGTGTTAAATCATGTGCTTCCTCTATGGCTGTGACTTTAGGAGTCCAAACATTGGTTAGGGATCTTAAAATCTTTCTAACAGTTTCTTCGTTTGTCAGATTTTTCCCTAAAGCACTCAAACCTACAATTATATTGAAAATCTATTGTACATTTGAGTAATATTCTCATTTGGAAGTATTTTGAATTGTTCATACTGAGATACAAGTATGTCTATTCTAGTTTGTTTAACCCTATCTGTACCTTCATATGTAACTTGTAGCTTATCCCACATTTCTTTTGCTGTTTTACAGGCTGATAATCTATTAAACTCTCTTTTAGATAAAGCACAGCATAGATATTTTTTGCTTTATAATTTAAAGACATATTTCTTTTGTCAGCAATAGAAAGAGCACCATAAGAGGATTCTGCAAGGACTTGAAAATCACCTTGTTCTATTACCTGCCAGAGGTCGAAGTCAGTACCTCTGATGAAACATTCCATCCTCATCTTCCAATATTGATAATCTTCACCATCAAAGAATGGTGGCCATGAAACCGATTGGCCTTCATAGTTGTGAGCTTCAATGCCATTTCTTCTCAAATCTTTTTGGGATTCTTCTGAGAAGACCTTGCTCTGATACCACTTGTTGGATCGAAATGACAAGCAAACAGTCCTAAAGGGGGTGAATAGGACTGTTGACCTTTTAAAAATTCTTCTGAAAATCACAGCACTAAATAAACAGTTAGTATTCAAAGTGATGTGTGTGATTCAAGTGTAGATTTTGCGGAAACAATCACACAAGAAAATTGAACACAATTTTATCCTGGTTCGGCCCTTCCCACATGGAAGTCCTACATCCAGTCCTCAAGCCAACCACTTGAGATTTCACTAAGCTGCCAATAAATTTGGCCTTCTCTCACCCTTGAGAGGAATTACAACACCCACTTGCTCCCAAGCAAGTCTTCCCTAAATAGGGTACAACAAAGCCTTTTCACCAAGGCCTTCCCTACACAAGAGGGGCAAAGTGCAGAGAAGGACTTCTGCACAAATACAAGGAAATATGACAGAGGTGTGTTTGCCTCAAAATTGAGCACAAACACACAGACTTCAGATGGATATAACAGATATAGAATTGACTCTAAATCCTATCTAAAGTAAAAAGGGGTGGATTAAGCAAGAATTGAAACTGAGTACAATTGCCACCCACAAACAGAACTTCTCCTAAGGAGATTCTCAAAGGAAATCAAGCAAGAAGGCTTCAGAGAGCTTGAGGAAGTCGAAAGGCTCTTGTAGGAGAATGAGACTTGAAATACTTGTGGATTCTATGTATCACTGTATGTATCTCTCAGTATATTGTGTGTGTCAATTCTCTTCCTCTTGAGCTCCTTTTATAGTCTTCAAATTATGACCGTTTGAGAAGATGGCCGTTGAAGCTTGTGGCCGTTTGAAGCTTGTGGCCGTTTGAAGCTTGTGGCCGTTTGAGGAGGAATTCTGGGTTTCTTTGTGTCCTGAAGATATTGCCCAGCAGGTCTTCAAAATAGCTTCTTCTCGAGGTCTTTATTTTGTTAACAGCTAGAAGATAAGCTCTTGTAGCACATAGCTGAGGAAGAGGCATGCTAGACATATGCTCAATAAATGCCTGCTGCAAGGACAAGACAAAAGAAAAAACGTATCTCCATACCCTTATGGTAGGTGGGTCAGAAAAGTTCAGTATAAAGTATGGAACCTCGTATCCCATCGGTATTACAGATAGCAGATAGACAGACAAAAGGTTAAAGTATGGGTCTGTCAGTGGTAGGTGAGATGGTCAGATGCCATGCGTCTGAGTCTTCCATAAATGCTATGTGTCTTTGTGAAGCTAACGATAAGGCAAAGTGGGACATCAGTACTGAGCAATTTAAGGAGACACTTTTTAGAACATGTTTAGTACATGATAATTAATTTGAGAGCTTTCATGTGAATATCCTGTCAGAAATATAATAATAATTTTCGAAGTTATTAAGATAATATGCCTACAATAATCTTGTTGTTGAAAATACACAAACTAGATTTGATGATGTTTATATAGAACTGACAGTGTGTGAAATAAGTACAAAGTACAGAATTTGTCAGTATAGTCGAATGCAGAATAAAGATATTCGATTGTATGAGTCGAATGCAGAACAAAGGTATTCGACTGTATGAATCGAATGCTGATGAAAGGTATTCGACTATCAAATGCAGAACAAAGGTATTCGACTGTATGAGTCGATTGTTGAAGAAAGGTATTCGACTGTATGAGTCGAATGCTGAAGAAAGGTATTCGACTGTATGAGTTGAATACTACGTAAACAATGTGGACTGATTTCTGACTGCTATTCTGAAGGAGTTGAATATGGTAGTCGGATTCAGTATGTTGAGAGATAGTTGTGGCCTTAGAAAATTTTAGGATACTCTTTCCTGAAAAACGATTTTTGTGATATAAAATATATATTTAAAGATTTGTCATAGCAAAAACATAGTTTTATAAAATCTACGAAAGTCATTAGATTTCTTAGAGGTAGTTGCTCAATAACCAGGATTTGGTGGAAAGAGTCGTCCGGCAGTTTAGGAAGCTCACTCTAGTTCACACTCCTAGGGCTCAGAATATTCTGGTAGATTCACTTGCTTCCCTAGCTTCTTCTCTCCCTATCCCACTAGGGAAATCTTCTGAAACCATCTTTGTGCAAAGATTGAAAATCCCTTCTCATACTGATCCATGGTTCTAACAACTCAAGTTTTCCTCTCTTCAGGTCCATGCACTTTCAAAAGAGCCATAAATTGATCTCGATGATGGCCATCCCTGGTACTTTGACATTGAAAACTATCTCAAAGATAGATCTTTCCCTGATTTTGCCACCTCTTCTGATAGACGGGTCATTCGTCGTGTCTCTGCACGTTACAAGATCATAGGTGGCATTCTCCACAAGAAATCCCTCTGTAGGGTCTATCTACGTTGCCTTGATGAGATTGAATCTCAAAATGTTGTTGAAGGCGCTCACTCTAGTATATGTGGTGGCCATGTCAATGGTAGAGCAATTGCCCAGAAGTTGCTAAGACACTATTACTGGCCTACTATGGAAGAGGATTGCACTCATTTTGTTCGTCACTGTTCTAAATGCCAACTCCATAGTGACAAGATCCATGCTCCTTCCTCCTTTCTTCACCCTCTCATTGCTCCATGGCCTTTCGCCATGTGGGCATTCGATGTGGTAGGTCTACTCGAGGACAGAGCCGGAGAAATCCATAATAAGTCCTTCATTCTGACCGCCACTGAGTACTTCATGAAGTGGGCTGAAGCAGAATCATTCATAGAGGTCAAAGCTTCAACAGTGGTTTAGTTCATCAAGCGCAACATTCTTGCAAGATTTGGCGTGCCTTGGGACATCGTCACCGACAATGGGCCACAATTCACTTCATAGGAGCTTCGCGACATGTGTGGTAAATATGGTATAAACTTGCATCATTTTTCTCCATATTATCCACAAGGTAATGGACAAGCAGAAGCTACAATAAAACTATCATTAAAATCATAAAGAAAACTTACAGATCTCACAATAATGCTAACTGGGCTGACCGCTCTATTGAAGCTCTATGGGCTTACCCCTCCCCTATTCGAACTTCTACAGGGAAGATCCCTTATGCTTTGACATACGGATTAGATGCGGTACTCCCATATGAGATCTTCGTCCCTTCACTAAGAGTTCAATTGGATTCCAAACTTGACCTTGGTCAGCGTCGAAAGGCTTTGTTAGCACAACTTGAACTCTTAGATGAAAGGCGAATGATAGTGACTGACCATGCACAGGTTTACCGTCAAAGAATTGCACGTTTTTATGCCAAAAAGGTTCTTGAGAGAAAATTTGAAGTGGGTGAAATGATCTTAAAACGTAAAGTCATTAAGGCACCAGGTCCCAGGAGTAAATTGCAAGAAAATTGGGAGGGTTCATTCATTGTCAAAGAAGCATACTCGGGGAACGCTTACAGGTTAGTGGACGCCGAGGGACTTGAGTTGTCACATCCATGGAACGCAGTTTACCTCAAGAAGTTCTACCCTTAGTCAGTCAGTCTGTCAAGATTGTTCATTCATCACTTGTCAATGTCATGGGTTTGAGACTCTACTTCTTCACTTGGCCACTAGCAAGATAGGGTCTCTTCACACACCACACAATGTTGGAGTATTGGTCATTAGCCGGAAAATCATAAGTACACATGGATGTGTCTCAGGTCAATATACCCTCTTTTGTCTGCTCACTCAGTCAAGTTTGGAGAAGACACAGACTACAAGTAGGGGACCACCCAGTCTCACCTGAAAGACGAAGTCACAACAAACAGGGGTAATAAAAGAAGAACAAATGCAAAGGCCAATGCCAAGCCAAATATGTAAGGCAAAGAAAAGTCAAAAGGTCAAAAGAGGGTAGCAAAAAGTACGTATCCAGTAAAAAACTAACCAAATCAAGGAGGTAGCAAATAATACTTGCCTCAACCAAGGAATCAAGAGGAAATGTACCCCTGAAAATAATTGAACACTAAGTCTTTCAGTATGAGATGTTGGTTTGGAAACAAAAAGTAGTTTGGACCGAATCCTCACACGACTTCCTATTTACTTCTTCCAATTTCTCCCTCTAGGGGCAATTTGATCTTGTAATACCTTCCACAGGGAAAAATATCAAGAAGGCTATGGGCAGTCTCTGATGTTAATGGTATTGTGCACGATCCCCCTTGCTTATGGCATCTGTGACTAGTGGATTATGAAGACCCTATACCTTGACTTGTGATGAACACATGTTTTAGAGTCAATTAATGAAAAATAAAAAAAAATAGTTGTTTCATGTACATATATTAACATATTTTCTTATTTTTTATAAAAAAAATACATAAACATATTTTCCTTCAATATTTTACTCTTATATATCTTTAATTAGATTTAGCCCCTTGACCAAATATTGAGAAAGGTATATCTTTTAGGCAAGGGGCTAAAGACAGATCTACGCTAACTTTTTCTTTTAAGTGTTGTGGATGTAGGAACAAGATTTTGGCAAATCATTCAAACACACATTGAATGGACAGAAAGTATGAAACTCCACTATAAAGGATCAAGTTTGTACATATCATGACAGGGGCATACCCCTGGACATTCAAGCACAAGCGATGCCTCAAATCCGGGAACACTCATACGACCTTGAGTGTTGTACATGTATGTCTAACATAGGATTAGTCACCATAGGCAAATAACTTGGCAACTGTGAACCCAGAGTTCCCCTTTACCAAAATTATTACTGGTTTGCGATCTCCCAGTTATTTGTTTGGCCTTAGAAATTTCATCTGGTTCTAACTTACATTTTAGATAGGAAACCCACACCAACATACATTTAGGATTTCACTGCTAACATTATTTTACTAATTAAAAAAAATAGTGATTTTCCTCAATCATTGTGGCACCCAACTCAAGTGGCTAACCAAATCAGCACTGCCTTCTTAAATATCCAAGCTGATATCGGACCGTTGTTGCCCATTCTCCAAACAGTCCCACCGTGCACATCATAAAGTTATCATCTCAGTCCACCAATTATATTCTTTGTCCAAATTGGCCTGTAACTAAATATAATTAAAATCGAATGGCATCCACTTTTTTGCACTATTAAATTGTACACATTAAAAGAAAGGATTTGGCATATGGATCGACGTCATATATATATATATATATATATATATATATATATATAAATAATTGGCATGTGACTGAACTTTTAGTTCTTCATGTATTTGCGCCATTCAGTCATTGACATCTTTAAACCTCAGCATCTGACGCACATACTTCATAGATGCATGGCTCTGCCCAAACAGCAAATAAAAAAATCAAGACCACTGTCAACATTCCTTGCAGAAAACAAAAACCTCTCTACAATAGAATATAATGTCCACTGCAGTTCCAACAAGTATGGAGCCATAAAATAGTGGGAAAACTTCGAGCATTATATTCATTAAAATTTCAGCTTGCAAATAATGAATTTCTTAAACCATCATCAGCATCTTCATCCTTTTTCCATACTTGGCTACCTACAAGAATTCCACCGGGCCATTTTATCATATCCAAATGTCATACCTGTAGTTACACCTAGTAAGATCAATTCCTTCGTTACCGTCTGGAACCATTTCATTGGAAGTCTTACATGACTTATTTTGCCTTCCCTCACTCAAATTTCATCACATTTGGAGAGGAAAAATATCTACCCCTTTAGCCCAAATCGAAGGCCTAATTGTTAAATCTGACCCAATGGTTGACAACTTAATAATCACATCACAACCCACTTAATAAGGGTCCAGATGATAAGCACAACTTAAGAAGCGTAATCGAGCTCCATATTGTGACCCACGTGGAAGAACCCCTGGCTCGGTAAGAAGAATTGAGTTGAAATCCATGACACGTGGATAGCTCTCAAAGTGATATGTTTATAACACGCTAATGAGGTAGGAAGAAAGCGTATTAGAGGGCCCCTCCTCTAGATCGGTCGAGCCATAACTCAAGGGCCTCATGTAGTACTCCAGAAAATTTTTTAATTAAAAATGTTGGATAAATTGAAAATTTATATATTAATAAATTTAAACTAGTTACAAAGAGTACACATCATTATTGCATGTGTGTAAACCCATATAAAAATTTCGTAAAAAGTATAGTTATACCTTAAATAATATTATCTAATGACCAATTTAGAAATTTGGGTATAGAAAAATCATTTAGACGAAGTTTTAGAATTTATGTGACTTATTATTGTAATTAAGGAATAAGTCGGAAAACTCATTATTATATGAGCCAAAGTAGATTAAAAATTAAAATAAACATGTGGGTAGACTTTAAAGAATGTATGTTGATAGTCCATTATGAGAATGGGATCAATGGACAATTTTGGCCCATGAATAAATTCTCTAATAAAAGGATAATTAAAACTCATTAAGTAAATTAAGTATAAGGGTTGTACAATTGAGCCATATATAAATTATTGGGTCCAAAAGCTAAAGACCATTGTTGGATGGGAAATAGTTAAACCTAAATTCGTACCTAAAATATTAATAAAAGAAAAAGGGTTAAGATAATGATTATTTTAACTCATAATTGTCTTAAAAAGAGTTCTAACCCTAGTCTAACTCAATAGGGCTCTATCCTAATCTAAAAAGGGGATTTAGATAAGAAGAAATATAGTTAAATATTGGAGACTCATATTAAATAAGAAAATTCGTAGCTATATTATCTCTTAATTAGAAAGGGATACTTAAAGTATTAATATGACTCATATATATCTTAAAAGAAGTCCTAGACCTACTCAAACCCTCTACCCACGAAATTAGACCTCTCCCCAATCCTATTAGGTAGATAAAGACAAGAAATAAGAGGATAAATATAGAAATTCAGAGTTTGAAGGGAAGGAGAAGTTTTAAGAAGGTGAGACTCTTTAAACAATCAAATAAACCTCCAATTCGTCCCTACCAACCCTTAGTTTCATTGCTGGAGTTTTGGAGGACGAGAAGAGGAGCTGTGGACGAGATGAACAAGGAGAAGGAGTTTGGAGAAAGAAGGGATTTCATCATCTTCTTCGTCTTAAACCCTAGGATCTTTACAACGCTTAAAGGTAGGCAATCTCTCAAGCTAAATCAAACAAAACTCGACCCTGGGTAGACCTTGATCCCCTCTATCAAAGCCTCATGTTTTCCCTAATTTTCGTTGTGCCATGAAGGAGTATTAAATACTCCAATCTCTATCATCTTCATGTACCCGAACCTACTTGTTTGCTTTCAATCCATATATATACTCAATCCCATGCCTTGCTAATATTATCATAAATATTGCACGATGTTAGGCTTTGAATGACTCTATTTCCCTAAATTTAATCATGCATCCTTTGCTAATTAAATCAAAATCCATGACTGTGCATGTTTTAGGTCACCGAAAAGTAACCTAAGTCAAGCATGCCCATTACTTGTCTATTTTCTAATTACTCATGCCCATTGATACATCTACATGTCTAGTTTTGTTTAAAACTAGTTTCATGATTTTTGGACTTGTATACGATTTAATATGGATTTTTAACTAGACCTATATCAAGTCATAGAGGGATGGACCAAACCCAAAAAGGGGCTGATTTCCCTTTCTGGGCTCGAGCCGCCTTCTGAAATCACGACGGCCCAACCCGTCGCAATCTCAGAAGGGTCGCGACCGGCCGGATCACCGCGTCATGAACGCGACGGCCCGAGCCGTCGCGGTTTCCCCCAGCTCATGCAGACCCGGTCGGTTCAGCAGGACGCGACCGGACCGCCTGTCGTGACATGAAACGCGACTGGTACCCCCGTCGCGATTTCAGTATTTCGGCCAGAACTTGTAATTTCTCATATACCCTTGTTATGTATGTCATTTAAACCCTGCTTAACCTTAATTATGCACTGTTATGAACAGAAATGATCTGATTATTAATATTTTGTATTAATTACGTGAAAATCCATTAATTAAAAAGCTTTATGCACGATTAATCATACACTCATGATTTCTTTACACTTGCACACACTAAACCTTAATATTTGCCATGAGACCCTATTAAATTACTCAATAATCTATCTGGAAATTAAGTATAATTATTTACTAAATCTCTCAATTAATTTAATAACACTTGTTTTCGTTTTATTCGCGTGCTTTGTACACCGCTATCGCGTCCCTCTGCCTTCAAGCACTCGAGGCAAGACGGACACTTGTTTTTACACACTTCTTTCTTGACATGGACCACCTCTCCATTGGGAATACTCCTGACCGGACCAGGGACTCCTTGTCTAGGCCTCCGTAAGTCTTCATGGCTTTGGCGGACGTCCATTGCCGATGAGCTGGTTGTACCCTTAAAACCCTTTACACCTTAGGGATCAATATGATCCAACAGCATTAGTGTGTTCTTTCTTACCTTGGGTTCACGCCGGATCATCTGGCATGCGTCCATAGCACGGCTAGTGGGCTGTTGTGACTTCTACCAAACTGCCAACACACGATTGTGCCGTGCAATCATTACTATCGTCTGTTTATCGTTCTTTTACGAATATGACCATGTTCTCGTCTACTATCTCTATACTCTCATCTATTCACATTCTCTCTACATTCTCGTCTATTCGTCAATTACTCTCATCTATTCTCGGTACTCTTTTTGGCCATCAAATTGATTGTCTAAGATAACAAACATAACCAATGCCAGACAATAGGGCCCGATCTGGTCCTGGGGGGAGCGCCCGAAGAGTGCCATTTTCCTATGGGAGTTACAATTATCAAGGTGTGTGGCATACACTCAAAGCCATTTAAAACTATCAAGATTTAATCTATGAAAATCAATCAATCACTATACTATATTTTGTCGGTTGATAAAATGATCGACCAATCGTTACGTGCTATCGCGACTAGTGCACTTTTGTTCAACCATACACGCTATCTCGTTATATGGCCAATTCTTTATCATGTTAGTTTTTCATTATTCTTTTGAATGTATTATCGCTCTCTTGCTATCGTGTGACATTACTCTCTTGTCTATACATGATCGTTCTCTCTAGTTATCCTGTTTTACAAGACATTAATCACTTAAAACATGCATATTTACATGAGATGTTAAGTCCTACTGAGCATTATCACTCACTCTGCGCTATTTGTTATACGTGTTTCAGGTAAGTCGGATGATGACCCTACACACACCAACGAGAATAGACAGGAGTGATGAACGACCTGGAGTCATAGCGATGGAATGACCTTAGTATTATAGAGTTTAGCTAGATATTTACTTAGTTATCATTTCCAATGTAATAATGTTATTGAGCTCTACGTTTGGCTCAGAATTAGCGGTTGTAATAGTTTATGTGATTTATCAATAAAATAAAGATTTTATTGCATTTATTGTTCATTAGCGGCTCTGATTATTGTGACTGTATGTGTAATTGACGTTACCATACACTTTGCTCACGTCTCTCTGATTTATTCCGCTGCTAAATTGGAGGGGCGTGACACCTCACCTACCCCATACTGAGCCCTTAACTCGGTAACTCTAAGCCCAAGGAGCCTTTAGCTTGGCAAATAAGGTGGCTAAAGCTAATGGGTTATTAGGATGGATACATGGAGACCAAGTTTGTCAGGGCTCCCACTTGATGGCGTGGTTGCAATCCTTATTAAGAAAATGACTATCCTAAAAATTGTGGGAGGATCGAGATAAAGATAAAAGTTCATATATGATTACTCTTGATCATGACTCAAAAATCTCATAATGGATCACCTCAAAGTCCCAAACAATCACTCCTTCGATAGTTGCATCCTACGATCCAACTGTATCACCTATCTAATTTAACCATTGAGAGAAGTTAACATCTTTATAATCCTTGGGGATCCCTCTGAAAAAGATATGAACATGCTCTAAGCACTCAAATTGGTGAAGGGCGGCGATCTTGAATCTTGTCTTTTTACTTTGAACTCTTGCCTTCTACTTATTTAGCCATCAGAGGATTTTTTCAAGGGACCCCCATCCCAAGATTCTTGATCATTTCTTTCTTCTGAAAATTCATCCCCAAAGAGAGAATAGTACTCGTAGTTTCTCTAATAACATTATCATCCCACAGTCTGCAATCTAATTCGGGATATCTACCCTCTTCAACACCTTTTAAGAGCAACCAGTGTTGTTTCTTGGAAGCCTAAGAAACTAAACATCCTTCCAAAAATGGCAATAGCCACTAGTGCTCTTTCTATCTAGCTTGCAACCAGCAAAATCCGCATCAGAATAGGATATTAAGTTAAATTCATTAAATGCAGGATACCACAATCCCAGCTCATGAGTTCCTACAAGATATCTGAAAATTCTTTTTGCAGCACTCATGTGGGACTCTTTAGGACAAGTCTGAAATCTAGCATATATGTACATTGAAAATTGAATGTCCGGTCTAGATGCTGTTAGATATAGTAAGAAGTCGATCATACCTCTGTAAATTTTTGGATCTACAGGGTTACCTTTCAAATCAGTATCTAAACTCACAGTGGTGCTCATTGGAGTTGCCATTGCTTTGGTATTTTCCATCTTGTACTTTTCCAGCAAATCTTGAATGTAATTGGATTGGTTTATGAAGATTCCTTCCTTTGATTGAACAACCTGTAGTCCAAGAAAGAATTTAAGTTCTCCCATTAGACTCATTTCAAATTCATTTGTCATTAATTCTGAGAATTCCTTACATAAGGAGGACTTTGTTGATCCAAAGATAATGTCATCGACATATATTTGGACCACCAAGATATCATTTTCTTGAATTTTTGTAAAGAGTGTTTGATCAATTTTACCTCTTGAATACCCTTTACCTGTAAGGAATGTGCTTAACCGATCATACCATGCACGAGGAGCTTGCTTCAGATCATATAAGCTTTATCCAATTTAAACACATGGCCAGGAAGGTTAGTGCATTCAAAACCAGGAGGTTGTTCAACATAAACTTTCTCCTTAATCAAACCATTCAGAAAAGCACTCTTTACATCCATTTGCTGCAATTTAATACTATGAGAACAAGCAAAAGCAAGCAAAATTCGAATAGCTTCAAGCCTAGCTACTGGAGCAAAAGACTCTTCAAAATCTATTCCAAATTTCTGATTATAGTCTTTTGCTACTAGCCTAGCCTTATTCCTAATTACCATCCCATCTTCACTGATTTTGTTTCTAAAAACACATTTGGTTCCAATGACTCCTTGAGAGGAAGGTCTTGGAACTAAATGCCACACATTATTTCTCTCAAATTGATTTAATTCTTCATGCATTGCATTTATCCAGAAAGTGTCTTTTAGAGCATCCTCTATGTTATTAGGTTCAATTTGAGACACTAGAGCCATTTGATCAAGTTCAGAAATTGCTTTAAAGTGAGATCTTGTCTTAGGAGGGTCAAGTAAGTTACCAATGATACTTTCCTGCGGATGATCTCTTAGCATTCTTATGTTCATTTGATATCTTTCCCTGATTTCATTGACTGATTCATGTTCTTTACTGTGATCCGAACTCTTCTTGGTTGTATCTTCCTTTTCTTCTTGTCCTTTAGAGTTCTCTCCTTCCAGAAACTCCTCATCTTGCTTTTCTCTGCAAAGATCAACATTAAATTCATCAAAAGTGATATGAGGAGACGCTTCAACAATTTGATCTTTCACATTGAAGACCCTATAGGCTCTTGAGTGATCAGAATAGCCAAGGAATATTCCTAAGTCACTTTTGGGCTCAAATTTGTCCAAGTCATCGTTTGTTGTTGATTAGAATAAAGCATTTGGTTCCAAATACTTTAAAATGTGCAATAGATGGTTTCTTAATCTTCAAAAGTTCATAAGGAGTCTTTTTGCAAAAAGGCCTTACCATTGCACGATTTATGATATAACAATATGTGTTTACTGCTTCAGCCCAAAACTTCCTTGGCAGACCACTCTCAATCAACATAGTTCTTGCCATTTCCACAAGAGTTCTGTTTCTTCTTTCCACAACCCTATTTTGTTCAGGAGTTCTTGGTGATGAGAATTTGTGGAAGACTCCTTCTTTCCTACAGAAAGTCTCAAAGTTAGCGTTCTCAAATTCACCTCCATGATCTTGCTGGGTTTACATGAATTTGTATTTGATGATTGTTTTTGATGATGAACAATTGATAAGCAATACTTTATGAACACTTCATGAACCATGCAAACACATGTTCAACTTGATCATTTAAATGTTCACATTATCTCACTAACTATGGTCTTACATGTAGGTGAGGTTGCACAAAAGACAGTGTGTTAAAACAAGAGCAAAAGACCAAGCAAAGCTCAAAAGACAAGCACCTGTCGACAGCTTCTCAGCTGCCTGTCGACAGATAACTACAGACAAAACACAGGTTCTGAACATAGCCATCTGTCGACAGATCCCAGTCGACTATAGACAACTACCTATAGGAAAACCCTTCCCGGAAGTTCAGAGTTCTGTCAAATGCAAATCTGTCTCTAGCTGTCGACAGATGATCTAAGGCCTGTCGACAGACGTAAACAGAATCTCAATACGAGATCTCCATCTGTTTCCTATGTGGGTGTTTCCTTGTTCCACGACTCTCTATACTTGAACACCCATATAAAAGGAACTCTTTGGAGTTAATTTCGTACACAAGCAGCCACCATCCAATACCCTAAGAAAAACTCAAGAGAAGAAGTCTCTCTGCTGCTCTGCTTCAACCTGCCGCCCAGAAATCAAGAAGATCCGTCTTCCAAGCGTAGGTGAAGTCAGTTCGTCGGTGATTCAAGCTTCTATATCAATCTGAACCTGTCAAGACGAATTTTGAAGATCATCCAGACGACTTGTAGAAGAGTTCTACATAAGGATTTGATTCTTCAACTCAGAACCCTTCTAAGTCTCTGTTTTCACTTATGTGTGTGTAGTTGTGGATCAAGTGATTCTTGTACTTGATCTACGTGGTTTGTGTTGATCTGATCGTGGTTTCATATCAGACAACTCGTGTGTGTGTGAGTTGTAGTGTTGAACTAGTTCATAAGCAGTGCTTTCTGCGTGTGTGTGTGGACGGTGGACGTAGGATACACAAGTTGTGTACTCCGAACCACCTTAAAACCTCGTGTCCTTTGGTTTGCACGTCTTTACGTTAGATGTTTGGTAGGCACGTCGTTTACACACACGCTAGAACAGTTGCTACTCTATCTATCTACAACAAACGCATCTCAGTTTAGTTTACACTATGTTGAAAGTCTCAAAGTTGTATTTCTCGTCAAAAGAAGGTGGTAGTAAGTTTTAATTGGTAGTAATCTCTTCAACCCCCCTTCTAGATTACCATATAGTATAATTTCGCAACCTTTCAATTGGTATCAGAGCGAGGTTTCTCCGATTTACTGCTGTATTTATTTGATCTTACGATCAGGAGAGTCTCGATCTCATGGAATCTAATAAGGGGTACATGGCCGAAGGACACTCTGTGACCAGGCCACCCTTCTTTGATGGCACTAATTATCCCTATTGGAAAAACCGCATGCAGGTGTTTTTGTGAGCGCAAAACTTCGAATTGTGGAAGATTGTCAGCAAAGGAGCATATACACTTCCCGAGGACGAAGACACCTGGACGAAGAACCAGATTGCGAAGGGAACTCTCAACTGGAGCACCATGAACATGATGCGGTGTGCAGTTCATCCCAAAGAATACTCAAGGGTCTCCACATGCACTTCAGCGAAAGAGATGTGGGACAAACTTGAACTGATCTACGAAGGTACGTCCGAGGTAAGGGAATCAAAAGCAAGCATGCTAATTTCTGAGTATGAAATGTTTAAGATGAACAATGATGAAACCATCTCAGACATGTTTGCAAGGTTCATGCTAATAATAAATGGTCTGAAGGGACTTAAGAAAGAATACTCAGAAAGTGACTTGGTGAGGAAGATACTTCGGTCTCTTCCATCCTCATGGAACACCAAGGCCACTGTCATTGAGGATTCAAAAGATATCACAAAGATGAAACTAGATGAACTAATTGGCTCCCTGATGACATATGAAATAAATGTGAAAAGGAAAGAAACTAAAGAAAACCCAAAAAGGTTAATCGCCTTAAAAGCCTCCAAGAAAAATTCTTCAGGTTCCAAAAAGGATGTTCAACAGGAAAGTGATGAGCTTGAAACTTCTAGTGTTAGTGAGAATGATGACATGGTCATGCTCACTAGACAATTCAAGAAATTTCTCAAATTGAAAAGGAAAGGGTCAGGGCACATGAGAGGAGAATGCCCTGAGCTCAAGAAGAAGTTGAAGAAGGAGAAATTCACCTTCAAGAAAGCCAAAGAAATGATGGCTACTTGGAGTGATGAAGATGCAGATGAGGACGAACAAGCTACCTCTGGAGATGAACAAGTTCAATGTCTAATGGTAAGAAGTGACGACTCCAATGAGGTAAATTCTTCCTTTGAAAGGTATACAATTGAAGAATGGGAAGAAGCCTATACAGTCTTGTTTGAAAAGTTCTGTCAATTAAGTCTGAAAATAAAGAACTCAAAAAGAAAATCAATTCTCTTGTTCATGGCACTAATAATGATGAACTAATTGCATCCTTGAGCAAAGAGATTGAGATGATGAAAATTGATGAGAAAGCTCACTGTGAGGAGATGGACAGTTTGAAAAAAAACTGCAAGAAACTCAAAAAGAAAAGGAAGGTCTAATGAACTCCCTTAAATCTCTCCAAAGTGAACATAATAACTTAAAAGAAAATTTTGAAAAGGCTGAAGAGAACCTTAAAGGAAAATCTGAAGATTTATCAAGGTTTGTTAAAGGGAAACAAAATTTTGATGCAATTCTGGGATCTAATGTATTTGTTGCAAAGCATGGGATTGGATTGCAACTTGTAAAACCAAAGGTAATTGGTAAAAATTTGCTAACCTCAAAGATCAATAAGACTCAAGCCAAGGGTAAGAAATAGGAACCCAAGATAATCAAATCAGTTGTTAACTCAACTAAGAAATCTGTCAACAGCCCCAAAGAGGGTTGTCGAAAGGTCTGGAAACAAGCTACCCAAGAAAAGCTAACAAGGCAACAAAAGGGTAAAATGCCCATGCATGTTCCCAAGAATAACAAGCCCACTGTTGTGAAAAAATCTTCATCATGCAATTTCTGTAAGAAATTTGGGCACAATGATAAACAATGCTGGAATAGTCAAAATAAACTGAAAGTCAAACAAGTTTGGAATACGAAGCATTTACTGTTTGGCATGAATGATACATTGGGACCCAAAGTAATTTGGGTACCAAAACCTCTTGTCTGATTTATATATGTAGGAATGCCTAGCAGCCCAAAATCAAAACAAATGATACTTGGACAGTGGTTGCTTGAGGCACATGACGGGTGACAAAGGAAAATTCTGTTTGCTGGTTAAAAAAGACGGAGGTCAAGTTATCTTTGGAGGTAACAATAAAGGCCAGATCATCAGCACAGGTAAGGTCGGCACCAAGGAATAGAACACCTATTCTCCTCCCCGAGAACTCCGGAGCAGAATGGTGTAGTGGAGAGAAAGAACAGAACCTTGGTGGAAATGGCTCGAACCTTCTGGTCGAAAGTCAGCTTGCAAGGACCTTTTGGGCAAAAGCGGTAAACACCTCATGCTACATCCTTAACAGAGGCATGGTAAGACCTGTGATAAAGAACAGTGTGCATCTGTCGACAGGCTCCTTCTAGCTGTCGACAACCACACACTTTCCATGCATTTCTTGGATATCTCACAACTTTCTCTTTGAGCAGGTTCATGCCCTTCAAGTAAGGTGTCACTTGGGTGTCTATGCATGTTTTAATCATTCATACCCACATGATATTAAAGTCATTATCTGTATCACCATGATTTTGACATACTACTCATGTAAGAGTCTAGGTTGTATCATTCGAAGAATATTGATCTAATCTAATGGATGTCACCTAACTCCCTTGCATAATTCTCTTGTAGGCACACACTGTTCACAAGTGTCTTGATCAGTCCTATGGTCATTGAAATCTATGTCTAGCATTGATTGTTAACCACATACATTATTTGACCTTGATTTTCAAACAGAACATGTTAAAATTCCAAAAAAAAAAAAAAGGAGAAAAGCTACCTATTTCTTATATCTAAATACAATTCACAAATTGGGCTCAAGATAGAGCAATGATGTGTATTGCTGAGTAACCGGGGACATGGGCATCACAAATGTCTGTCCTCGCGTCACAAAGCTTACTCATTAACTCTGTAGAATGGTATGATGGTCACTCTCACTGAATAACTGGGGATAAGGGCACTGGAAATGTCTATCCTCACGTCCAAAGGTGTTTTTGAACCTAATTACCACTTTTCCCATTGCATTTTGTAAAATAAAAAATCATAATAATAAAAAAAAGGAAATAGTGTGAAGCCTCCACTGTTTGATTAATTC
>JACBKR010001601.1:0-41021 GCA_014218235.1 Colocasia esculenta | reverse complement strand
ATAACACCACTACATCCATAATCATCAAAGCCAACCATAGGGCCATTATTAAAATTACATAATATCTCCATGAAAATGTCTCATCATTATAAATACCACTGAAACATCTAGTCCTAGAATTTCAGCTCCACATTGTAGACACACCATTTTGGCAACATATCGAGTAAATTTCATGTTATACCACAATGCCTCAAAGTGGCTCTCTTCAATTAACCTCTTGAGTGATTTTCCTATTTTTATGGATTTTTCTATGATTTTTAGAAATTTTTCTAAGGGCTTTGAAGGGGTCTATTGTGCACATGTAATTCGCGTCGAACACAGTGGACACATTTTAGGATGTTTGATCTGCGGCGGGTAAAGCGGACACATATCACACTTACTTTTATGGGGCTTACCTTGTTTTGAATCGTGCCCATCAGAGTCGTCGCGTTTAAGGGTTTCCAATTTCAATTATGGCAAATTCCAAAATTATTTTTAGAAAGATTTTCTTGCTAAATAGAATCGCGTCTGCATGGTCTGTCACATTTCTGATTTTCCATCATATGAAGATCGACTCTCTTCAGAAGATCGATTCTGTAAAATATGCGACCACTCATGTCGTCGCGATTCAATATTTCCATTTATTAATATTTGGATAGAATCAATCGAAATTGAAAGTGTTTGAAACACAGCGGTCTATATCGTCGCTATTCTTAATCATGATATAATCGATGATTGGAAAGACTTAATCGAAGCATGTCGATCTTGGTAAACGCATCGGTCTGGTCAGTCACGATTCACCTAATAGGCACCCTCTATGTCCGACGCGATTCTCAATTTATCCCCTATAAAAAGACCCCTGAAGCCACTATTTCGAAAAGAACCCGAGCACTACGGCGAAGCCCTGCCACACTCGAGACTCAACTTCTAAGCTAAAGGAGAACCCCCCATTTCTATGCTACTTCAAACGTTCGTACTTCGGAGCTTGGTTCCTCTTCATCCCATTCCATCGGAGCGAGGCAGGGGCTTCTTCCATTCGTCCATCACCAGCACCGGCTCACTTCGCCCCATTCCTTCTCCCTCTTCTTTTTTTTACTTCATCTTAGTTCATTCATCACATACAATCATACACACACATTTTCTCCACACCTATTTTTTGGGGTTTAACACCACTCCCATGAGGTGGTTCAAGCCCATGAAATTATCTTTTTCATCTACTTTTTTGATTTTGATTCTTGACCTCATAGTCTAATCATTCTTCAATTGTTTGTGTGTTTTTTCCTTCTCTTTTGCAAGGTAACCATCAAGCCGAAGTCTTCTTCGCCGGCCGGTTGGTTGGAGCGGTAGAAGTCAACCCACAATCATGACTCCCGCGATGTTGGGTGAAGGTATGTATTCGTCTATGCTTTTACCCATCTCCTTCGACACCAATGTGTGTCTGGCGATCACACTCCATCTTCATGCACACATGCAATTTTTTTCTCTTCTTCTTCTTTCATCCACGCTTTATTTTTATAAATTTTCTTCTCTTTTTTTAATTATTCTTGTGGAGTGTTTTGAGACAAAAAACACGTTCACACACACATGTGACGGGTACTCTTCACTCATGCCCTGCCACATCTGTGTCCACGAATTCCTCATTACAACCTGAAATGGTTAGGATGCTAGGGTGAGCAAACTAGCCCAGTAGGATTTACATCTCAATGTGCGAGCACTAATATGCATGATTAACATATTAAATGAGCAGGATCTTAAATGAACATGATGACTAATCATACATGCATTTAACATGTCAAATGGCTGAATAGAACAAATATCATAACGAATCAGATATTGACTTTCATTACATTGCACAGGTAAATCGAGAATAGAATCATATCAAGGATTGGTCGTATTCACACAGATATCACATATTCACATGATCAAATGTATCATATCGAACTTATCATATAAAATGAAGGCACATTCACACAAATCATGCACACATACTAGTGCCATGCCAAGCACCACAAGTCCATACTCCCGCGGTTAATAAGTACGATGGGGTGCTCCTCCCTACGACCAGACGGGGCCCTTATTGCACAGACATTAGTCAAATAGACCGAAGTCCCACGTTGTGCCAATCAAACATATACATATTATTGTTGAACCACTTTATGGTTGTCCTTATATTTTGTGATAACAAAACTTATGATGATTTCATATATATCTTTGTTGATTAAATATATTGAATATTTTGTTTCATCTGAGTCGCATCAATCTCATAGCAAAATGCTGAGTCTCACATTGATGCAATATGGCGCACTAAAATGCTAAATCGATGTTCATTCAATATACATCGATTTCTATTCAAAAGTGCCACATCGATTTCACTAACAACGATTACATAAGTTACACAACGATTTGATCGTGTAACGATTCGTTAAGTGAAACATCGATTTTATCGTATAACGATTTATGTTGTAAGCGCAATGATTTTCTAGGAATCGATTCCATAACGATTTGATAAGTGAGCACAATGATTTGTTCTCACAACGATTTCTTTAGACAGTAACGATTTCTTATGTGAACGCATCGACTTGCCTTCACAACGATTTGTTAAGAAATCGTTCCCATAACGATTTCTTAAGTGATCACAATGATTTCTTCAATAATCATAACGACTTGTCTTTCACATCGATTTGTTCATAAACTTGCAACGATTTACTTGTAAATGAACAACAATTGTATAAGTCATATTCACATAGATTTCTCTTGAATATTTTGAAAGTGTTTTTGGCGCTCATTGAAAAGTCAATATCTTCTGACAGATAAAGCTGCATGCTTGATTAAAAGCAGTGTCAGAAAAAGATTTGACCTATCAGTTTTAGCATGTAAGAGAAATACAACAGAGTGCACTGTCATCGTGAAAACACTATTTTGTGCTGACACACTACTCCATGCTCACAGATCTCAAAGACCACCAAAGGTAAATCAAGACAAGAGATCAGCAACGACTATAAGAGCTACAACGGATCTCTTCAACGGATCTATTCTAAAGCTGCTCATATAAAAGATGGAGCATTGCTGAAGAACAGAAATAGGAGCCTTCCTGAAAATCCTTCAAGGAGTGTACAACTGTGAGAAGAACCTTCACGCCACAAACACTCAGAGAAAGAGAGAAGAGCTCGAGCTAAAAATCTACAGAAGCTATCAAAGCAGAAGTCTTCATCGCCTTCAAGCCTTCTTCTCTTCCATTCTCCCTATGCTCATTGTAATCTTGGCGGAGAGTCTGTGACTGTGAGCTAAGTCCTGAGTGTTCATCTTGTAATAGCTCTCAGTCTGATCTTTCTTTTCTAAGGAAGTTCTGTCCAGTTGTAGACTGTATACAGTGTGTAACCTAGCTAGAGGTTAGTGTCTAGCAGAACCTTGTTGGGGTTTGTACCAACAGGACCCAGCTGGGGGTTTAAGTCTAGCAGAACCGCACTGGGGTTTG
This sequence comes from Colocasia esculenta, assembly GCA_014218235.1. Taxonomy (NCBI): domain Eukaryota; kingdom Viridiplantae; phylum Streptophyta; class Magnoliopsida; order Alismatales; family Araceae; genus Colocasia; species Colocasia esculenta. The sequence goes on along the minus strand of JACBKR010001601.1, from coordinate 37,567 downwards.
TTCCAGGATGTTTACTTCTGAACCTGTAAAAGAAGTAGGTTTGCTTCTGAGCCTAGAAAAGAAGGGGGCTGCCTTCTTGCCCGGGAAAGAGAACAAGACCTGGTGGGGTATCCAGGGTGTTGTAGTCCTTGAAGGGGACTGTACCTTCGGTTAGTGAAATCCTAAGAGTTTGCTTGGGGATTGGACGTAGGACATCCATGTGGGAAGGGCCGAACCAGGATAAATCTCTTGTGTCCTTTTGAGTGATTGTTCTTTTGCTTCCGCACTCTTCATCTTCATCACACTAACACTAACCAAACTTTTAAGTGTTCACTTTTTTTCAGATTTCAGAAAAACCTATTCACCCCCCACCCCCTCTAGGTTACCTTGCTGCCGTACATAAAGGGCCAACAATTATAGCCACAGATTTCCAATAATAAGGACATGATCATTCATAGAGTTCAGGATATGACAAAAGCTCGAGAGATCGATTGGACAACATAAAGACATATCTTAGGTTTCATAATCTTTATTGTCTTGACAAGAGGATGACTAATGACATATCGTACATAGTACAAGTGCTCTCTATCTCCAGGGTGCTTCATGGTACAACCAGCTCGGTCTCTATGTGGGAATCCATAGAGTATGGAGACTTACGGAGGTCTTAAGAAAAAGGTCGCTAGTCTGCCGATATGACTGACCGACAGAGAGCTTTCAATTCCCGAAGAGGGGTGTGACTAGTCGTGCAAACATGTAAGTGTCGTGACACGGAACTTTCCTATTCATGCATGCAATTGATGAACAAAATATGGAAACCTCGAAAAACACGTAAATAAGGAAAGTCCACATACAAGAAGCAAGTAACATAATAGGAAAGCTTTAAAGCAAGCAAGTTCATTCTAACATGTATCCTCCACAGATTCTTATCACAGCTTATTATGACAGATTTCATACCAAGCTAGATGACAAGATGATAATCAAATGAACGTAAATCAATCACTTCATATTGTACATTAGAATCGTATTCATATCTTTATAGGTTTTCAAATGGGTTGATCACTTTTAGGCCAATGCACCACTAAGTAACTGATCACAGACGGAGATAATGCACATGTTGACTGACTAACTAGAATGAACAGTCTCGGGTCGGCTTGGAAATTGTGACGGGTTCTGACGTCGCTTTTCTAAGAGCCATACTTAGTTAAACAAGACTTGGTGTAAAGGGACAAAATCACTACAAACCCTCCTATCGCGTTTAAATTGCGACAGGACAGGTGGTCGCCTTTCAGACCTAAATCGATTACCCAATCGATTGCCTAACCTAAATCGCGACGAGCACTCCTGTCGCATTTCGGATGGAATCGATTACCGAATCGATTACCAACCTCTATCACGACAGATTCTTGAATCGCGACGCTTTGACATGTCATGTTCAAGAGTCAACTTAGTTAAACACGCTGGGTGGTCATGTGTAGTGGAGCGCTGACGAAGGCAAGAGGGTGATGGATAATGCTCATACACTTGACGTTGGTGTCATTCGTCGCCTTGAAGTAATATGCATGCTCATCCAACACTCAAGGGCGACCACAGAGCTGAAGAGGGCCCTCTAGTAGCTGCAGAAGAGAGTCTAGCATATAGATAACCGAGGATGGCTTAGGAGTTAGACATACCTTCCACATGCAGCTAGTGACACTCAAGTTCGCCACAGACAGAAGATGATCCTGCGTAGGGAAGAGGATGACACTGCATATGCAAATGGCGGTGGCCTTGGCAATTGCTAGATAGTTCCCAGTCTTCCTTTTGCATGTGAAGCAATCCATTGAGAGAGGGGGATCATATGGATATAGCCTGGGCTTGTCATGGTTCTCAAATCCCAAGTCCTGGTAGTGATCTCGCCAAGGATGACCCAGGATTCCCGAGAGCCACAGTGTGTGAGATGAGGTGCTCTGCCCCTTTCTTGTCCTTTGGGAGACCTAACATGATCTCCAACTCCTCCAGTAGAATTGTGGCTTCAAAGGAAAGGAAGATGAAGGTATGCGTTTGCGGTTGCCACAACTTCACAAGCATGGTGATACTGTCCCAAATATGTGCTATCTTATGATAGTTATTTGCTACACCAGGACAGTTGTCAGCTTCCACTCTTGTAGCAGGTTGATGCACACTATGGGGAGCACCTTTATCATGGGCTTCAACCATGGAGTTTTTTTTAGCATCATCCACCTGGGAGGATCTAGATGAAGAAAGAAAAGGAGAGGTTGATAGAAGAGAAGAAGAAGAGAGTGAGAATGACTAGAAGATGAGCTAGAAGGAACTTACTTGAACATTTGTCTTAAGCTCAAGTGTCCGGGCACGGAGGAGACGCGATGGAGCTCTTCATGGGCTGCTTTTGGACTGCCATAGGGGTTGGAGCTAGCTTGGAGAGAAGTAAAAGACCTCTTCATGGCTTGGGGAGAGAGAAGAAGAGAGAGAAGGTGGGGTGCGAATTTGGAGCCCTACACCCCTATTTATAGAGCCTTGAGAGGGGTCAATCCCACTCCAATGCGTCCCTAGGGGGGTAGAGTTACATTAGGTTTGGGTTTAGGAGTCCAATAGGTAATAGGATTGGTCTTAGGATAGGTATAAGGCTCGGTTTTGGGTTTAGCGCACAGAACAGTGTCGCGACACCCCGATCCGATGTGATAAGGTCACGACCCTCTGTAACGTCGTGACACTGTCGCGACCGCCAGAGGCGTCGACCTGTTATGTTTTCTTGTGTTTGTGCATAGTTTGCTTGTGTTGATGTTGTGTTTGTAGATATTTTCTTTACTTTCAATCAATTATTGTTTGCCTATTCATCATAAAATCACAAAAAAAGAAAAAAAAAATAAAAAAATAGGAAAATCAGAAAATAAAAAAGATGAAGCTTTACAGGTAATTTCAGGTATGATCTTCTTATTCCTACTCCCATACATTACTATATGTTAGCTTACTTATTATATCATTTCAAGGACCGGTTGATTCTTAATGTGTTCTGGTAAAGGCGGCCTTGCCTTCGTTGTCCACTCTGATGCTTATCCTACGGGGTCTGCCCCTTAATCATCGGGCGGTTAGAGATCCTATGGTCTTGACTTCCACAGTGTAAACATGTGCCTTGAGCTTTCCAGCATTGTTCAGACCGATGGCTCGCCTTATCACAATGCTTGCATTTTCCCAAGGGAACCACCGCTAACTGCTTGTCTATCTCTCGGCTTCTTGTCCTTCTGTTGAATGAAATCACCACTGGCCCTTTTATTCCGGATGGTAGGTTGGTATCTTCCTGTAGCCGATATGGTTCCCTTCTCATAGTCTTTCCTTTAATTCTCTCTACAGTCTCCATAGCATTTTCTAGTAACTGGGCTTTCTTTACTACATAGGTCTGGATGTCCATTGGCACTAGTTGGGTGATATACTAGGGCCTTAGGCCATCATGAACCGTTGGCCTTCATTCTCTCGGTCCCAACCAAGTGAGCAGCATATCGTGCTAAGTGAGAGAACTGAGCGTCGTATTCAGCCATAGTAAGCCTACGTGTTTTAAGGCTACAAATTTAGCTGCTGTCCTCTCCTGTACTTTTCAAAAAGTATTTTATATTGAAATGCTCAACAAAACTGCTCCCATGCCACTTGCTAACCTTGCAATGTTGCTTCTATCTACTCCCACCATGCCTTGACATCCCTTTCTAGTTGGAAAGTTGCTAGTAGTACCTTATCCTAGTCGTTGCACTACATAACCCTAAATACCCTCTCGATCTCCATGATCCAATGTTCAGCAATATCTGGATCAGTACTACCATCGAATTTTGGCGGGTTCATACTACGAAGTTCCTGTGGAGTTCACCATCTCCTGGTTTCCCACCACCTAAGTGGCTTCTAGAATTGCCTGAGTCAAGTTTTGGAGTGTTTGTTGCATAATTCTTACTTGTGCCGCTCAACAGCCATTGAGTATTAAGTACTATTAAGATGGTAATACTAGTAGGAATTTGATCATAAACTCAATGACTCCTTACCCATGCTCTACCCAAGCTCACATTAGGTATGACGATTTTGACGCATGCGATCTTGACAAGTTTCACTAAAGTCCTATTCTCCTAGGACCTTAAAGGAAAAGCTCTGATACCAATAAAACTATCAATCCCCGACGCAAATTCAGAATGTGTGTAACGACCCTCTTCATACCGGTACGATTATACCAATCCCCATCGGTAAAAGGGCGTCGTCACAGTGGGACATGTACCCAACACTGGTTAATAGGTTGATATGTACCTGGATACCAATAGAGTACAGCGGAATAAAATAAACAACTCAACTTAATCCATCGCCAACACACATTCCACATCTAAATAGCAAAATGGAAAGACAATGTCCACATTAATACAAAATAAGTAGAACTACAATGTCCAAATATTGTCCATACAATAATCCTTTTGTGCAAAAGAAAAGTACAACTGGTAACAGCTCCACAAAATAGTCTTCTATATGATGATCCTCGTCACGCTTCCTTCTAGTGCACGATACCTGTCAACTGTACGCGAAGCAAGAGTGAGTCAAAAGACAGCAAGCAACACTACCATAACATACACGTATAAGTCATAGGGGTTTTACATGCACATTCACAATTTTCAAAACATGGCATACTAGTCATTTCCGAAGTTTCAACCTATCATGAAAGTTTGACAAGTTTATACATGGATCATGCTTTCATATGTTGTAGGAATAAATTTTACCTATCACATGCTCTCTATTCAATTTACTTATGAACTTGTCTTTAAAGAACCAAGACATGAGAGCTACTAACATGAACATCGTGCACACATGAAAGGAAACACAACTAGCATGGATCTTACATGTTTTTAGACAAATACATGGACATTTCTACATGCTTTAGGTTGCTGATTTCACATGATTCAATGGCTATAAATCTACACATGAGAGCTACAACGTTGCTTAAAACATATTATGTGAACAAACAATCATGCTATCTTGTACACAAACTCATTGGTTACCCTTAACATGGATTCTAGACATTTTTGCCCATAATAACAGATGATAATAACATAAATTCACTAATTTCACATAATTTCAGATTTATCTCACATGGTTTCAATAACATTTTCTCGCATTTTCAGTTTCACATGATTGCACACTTATTCACATTGTTCGCTTTTACACATTTGACATGTACACAGTTCACACTTACACAATTTACTCATTTCCACATCATTTTCCCTACCACTTTCACTTATCACATATCACATCGATTGCACTTACCACGTGCTCTTGGGCACTTACCACGTGCCATGTTCACATATTTCACACTTTATTCATTTTTCATTACTTAAACAATTTGCTATGACACATAGTCCTAACCACCAGTAGAGGACACTAACAAACATCTCATAGCTCATGCTCATTCCTTAGCACAGCTCTCAACACAACTCATAACACAAGACATGACACAACTCATACACATACTCACCACCTAGACAATACAGCGGTGAATCTTGGTAACTGCGCAGACCGGGGAGAGCCCTCTCCACCCTATCCAGTGGTACTTGTCCACCTCCGGGGTTTTCCCAATGCCTTTGGGACAAAATTATATCACATGGAGCCTTCTATAGGGACCTTTCTATATACGGCTCCCGATGCCTCTAGGGTAGCAGTGTCACATAGGCACAACTTTTACACTTTACTCATACCGAGTTTTAACATGTGTTTTACACATAACACTTGATCTCATTCACTTTCTCACTCACATGAATACCTCTATTTTTCCTATCATGGTACTACAGAATTTCAAGGTTTAACACACCATAAACACACTAATTATGCTGGGTTTAAACAAAATCTAATCACATTACGATCATATGCACGAATTATCACATTTCACATGAAAAACACATAACTTTTTATTTACTAATTCAAATGACCTGAAATTTTAACCACATGCTGTTTTCGGGTTCAAGGTCATACTCTGAAATTTTCAGATTTTTCTGAGCTAAATAGGATTTACAGAAAATAAAACGTCTAATTAGCATGCTATTAATAACTTAAGTTAACATGGGTCTAACACATTTTGCAAATTAGCCACTTGCTATTTATACATAAGATAATCACATATGCATGAACTGATAATACAAAATTCCCGGATTCATACATCTATGGTTGAACCCTACACCCCATTCTTGCATGCTTCTTTTACCGAACCAAATTATTTGCAAATTACACAAGCATGGATAAATTACCAAAATTTGCAAACACACATGCTAACCCACTGATCTTCATGATTAGACTAAAACCATGGCATTCATACTAATTCAAATCATATACAAGAATTGCAAGATTATCTACAGTCATGCTCACAAGTTTAAAAGATACCATTGTCCCACATTCACCATCCCACACCACATTCATCCATACATCACAATCAACAAATACATATAGTATAAGGTTACCATATATCCTCACCATGGAAAACATATCGAAATTAATACATAAGAAGGACAGAACAGCTCACTGTTCTGTCCAGAGGAACTAGGCGGTAGTCTCTGGCCGCTGACTCAGGGTCAGCGGCATGGTCGATGGACGCCAAGCTCATCACAGGCGTCCAGGGACCTTGCCGTCGAATCAGGTCTGTGCAGAAACACAGACCCGAGCTCTGAAACTTGGGTGAAGGAGGGTCTAGGACTCGAGGAAAAATCCATAAAAATAGCAAAACCCACCTAGACTCATAAGGGGACACCATAGATAGGTCACTTGCCTTTCTAAAATTCCTCCAAGGGATTTATGGCTTGGTGAAGACCTCCTTGGGCAGTCCCAAGAAGTTGCAGAAACGCCCTCTAGATCGCCTTCCTCGGGCTCCTGGGTGATCTCCACGCAGAGGGGATGATGGGGAGCCTTCTCCCTTGCTCCAGCTTCCTCCTTGTCGCAGTAGATCTCCAGACAAGCTCCAGGGGTCGGATTTGGGGGTGCTAAGATGGGGTTTCTCACAGACTTTCTCAGGGTTTTCCTTCCTCTATTTCTCCTCTTGCAAGGTGAAGTGAGGAGTGGGAGGGACCAAATTCGGGTTCAGACTAAGGAGAGCCCCTCACCCACTCACCATACCGATTTGACAACCTGAGAGCCGTTGGGGACATCCCCCAATGGTGGCCATGCTTGCTCAGAAGCTTGCAGCTCTGCTGCGCATGCAGGTCAGAGAATTGGCGTCCATATCGCTGGACGCCGGAGTTAGTGTTGGCGTCCATGTCTGGACGCTGACACCAGATCAACGGCCTGGGGTTGACGCCAAGGTGCCTTCGGCCAGAACCCTAAGTTATGCAGAAAACCACGCATACCAAGCTTATATACATGCAATATGTATACGGTATTATATCCCACTATCACCATGAATACATACCTTATTTATATTTAATATAAACTCATTGACGCTGATGGCCCTTCGGCCAGAACTTAAAACATGCAGAAACTATGCTTACTCTATATATATACATACAACGTATAAGGTGTAACATGTATATTACCATACCAGGCAATCAATATCATTCATACCTAGGCATACACAAGCATATAAATACACTAAGATAGATGTACGTAGATATCTACCTATGCGTACATGATGTTTTACAAGTGTGACTCAACACCCGGCAAAGTAAATGACAAGAATTATGACGGCTTCGCAAATCATTAGGAGGTGATATGAATTAGGTTAGCTAGGAATAATCTATTCGATAAAATAGTCCTTGCACACACACACTTGATTTGACATATATATATATACACACACGGGTGTAGCATACTTATGTACATTATGCTGGAATAGATGGATACAACATGCGCACCGGTAATCAGATTAACTTACACAACTTTACCTAACATTGCTTAAGTACTATATGCATAGGATTCCTTAATATGTACTATATGCATAATTTAGCCAATTGACTATTCTCACCTAAATATCATAAAAATACATGCATGTTATTCTTGAGGAGTATAGAATCTCAATATAAACTACTAATTACACCTACCATGCTTGAACTCTTATGCATATGCAATGTACGAAGTACAATATTTACATTAGCTAAACCATGCAAATGAGCAACACTTACAACTAATCATACACATGCATACACAAATACACCAAGGTGTTATGCATGTAGAATTAGGTATACAATTGTCACACGCATAGATAACATACATACGTACATACACATATGTACTTCATACACTCCCATACAAAATTCCATGAAGTAGGTAGTAGTATAGGATATTCTTCAATATTTAGATAGCACACGCATAGTATTATTCAAGTATCCTAAGTCAGAGATTCTTGGTATTCATAATACACCTCTAATTAGCTAATTGTTCACTTCTACATTAATTATCATATAAACCTATGTATACATATATAGATATTCCGACATGCTCATGTTCAAAAGATGGATAAAACTTATAGTAGGCACAATGAACTACGCATGCTAAGCACACAACAACGAACACCAACACACCATTCCTATACATACATGTATATAAGAGAGAATAAAAATCCGGGGTCTTACACCCTCCCCCTCTAGAAAAAGATCTTCGTTCTCGAAGATCGCATCGAGTACCTGTGGTGACGTGTCGAGGTCATCATCAGCTACTCTCGCTCCTATACGCAGTCGGTGAAGCGCCTCGCGGAGTGAACTTCGTCTTCAGATTCGGACACTCTTTAAGCCAATGATCTTTGCTTCCACATTTAAGACACCTTCCTTCCTTTCTCCAACATGCTTTCCCACCATGTCGCTTCCCGCACTGGGTGCACTCGGGCTTCTCGATGCTTGAGGCCACAGTTGATTGTTGACCTTCCAAGGTTTTCTCCTTCTTCCTATCTTGCCTTTGGAATGGCTTGATCATATTCTCCTTTGAGTTGCCTCCCCCTCTGGGAGAGATCCCGCTCCTTTCTCTTGCTGGGTGGTCACACCTAGAAGTTCTCCTAAGGTACGTGAATCGAGTTCCAGAAGCCTAACCCTCACTGATGGCTTAAGTCCTTTCACGAAATTCTTAGCTTGCGGTTCTGCTCATACCTCCGAGACTGAGCACCACGTCTACCACGTCCAGCCATAGTCTGCAAAATAAATAACTCAATTAGAACCTAGGCTACTATATCCTAACTATTTCCCTATTATCTTCCATCTACTATTAGTAGATTTTATATATAGGACAATTCCCTATGAAGACTTTGCAATGATGTGACGGTGATGGCCTATCCATGTATAGTCTCAACCTTATGCTCTGATACCATCTCTGTAACGACCCTCTTCATACCGGTACGATTATACCAATCCCCATCGGTAAAAAGGGCGTCGTCACAGTGGGACATGTACCAACACTGGTCAATAGGTTGATATGTACCTGGATAGCAATAGAGTACAGCAGAAAAATAAACAACTCAACTCTTAACCCGTCGCCAACACACATTCCACAATCTAAATAGCGAAATGGAAAGACAATGTCCACATTAATACAAAATAAGGGAAACTACAATGTCCAAATATTGTCCATACAATAATCCTTTTGTGCAAAAGAAAAGTACAACTGGTAACAGCTCCACAAAATAGTCTTCTATATGATGATCCTCGTCACGCTTCCTTCTAGTGCACGATACCTGTCAACCTGTACGCCGAAGCAAGAGTGAGTCCAAAGACTCAGCAAGCAACACTACCCATAACATACACGTATAAGTCATAGGGTTTTACATGCACATTCACAATTTTCAAAACATGGCATACTAGTCATTTCCGAAGTTTCAACCTATCATGAAAGTTTGACAAGTTTATACATGGATCATACTTTCATAGTTGTAGGAATAAAATTTACCTATCACATGCTCTCTATTCAATTTACTTATGAAACTTGTCTTTAAAGAACCAAAACATGAGAGCTACTAACATGAACATCGTGCACACATGAAAGGAAACACAACTAGCATGGATCTTACATGTTTTTAGACAAATACATGGACATTTCTACATGCTTTAGGTTGCTGATTTCACATGATTCAATGGCTATAAATCTACACATGAGAGCTACAACGTTGCTTAAAACATATCATGTGAACAAACAATCATGCTATCTTGTACACAAACTCATTGGTTACCCCTAACATGGATTATAGACATTTTTGCCCATAATAACATGATGATAATAACATAAATTCACTAATTTCACATAATTTCAGATTTATCTCACATGGGTTTCAATAACATATTCTTGCATTTTCAGTTTCACATGATTGCACACTTACTCATTCACATTGTTCGCTTTTACACATATGACATGTACGCATGTTCACACTTACACAATTTACTCATTTCCACATCATTTTCCCTACCACTTTCACTTATCACATATCACATCGATTGCACTTACCACGTGCCTCTTGGGCACTTACCACGTGCCATGTTCACATATTTCACACTTTATTCATGTTTCATTACTTAAACAATTTGCCATGACACATAGTCCTAACCACCAGTAGAGGACACTAACAAACATCTCACAGCTCGTGCTCATTCCTTAGCACAGCTCTCAACACAACTCATAACACAACACATGACACAACTCATACACATACTCACCACCTAGGCAATACAACGGTGAATCTTGGTAACTGCGCAGACCGAGAGAAGCCCTCTCCACCCTATCCAGTGGTACTTGTCCACCTCCGGGGTTTTCCCAATGCCTTTGGGACAAACTTATATCACATGGAGCCTTCTATAGGGACTTTCTATATACGGCTCCCGATGCCTCTAGGGTAGCAGTGTCACATAGGCACAACTTTTACACTTTACTCATACCGAGTTTTAACATGTGTTTTACACAAAACACTTGATCTCATTCACTTTCTCACTCACATGAATACCTCTGTTTTTCCTATCATGGTACTACAGATTTCAAGTTTTAACACACCGTAAACACACTAATTATGGTGGGTTTAAAAAAAACTAATCACATTACGATCATATGCACGAATTATCACATTTCACATGAAAAGACATAACTTTTTATTTACTAATTCAAATGACCTGAAATTTTAACCACATGCTGTTTTCGGGTTCAAGGTCATACTCTCAATTTTCAGATTTTTCTGAGCTAAATAGATTTACAGAAAATAAAACGTCTAATTAGCATGCTATTAATAACTTAAGTTAACATGGGTCTAACACATTTTGCAAATTAGCCACTTGCTATTTATACATAAGTTAATCACATATGAATGAACTGATAATACAAAATTTCCCGGATTCATACATCTATGGGTTGAACCCTACAACCCATTCTTGCATGCTTCTATTTTACCGAACCAAATTTATTTGCAAATTACAGAAGCATGGATAAATTACCAAAATTTGCAAACACACATGCTAACCCACTGATCTTCATGATTAGACTAAAACCATGGCATTCATACTAATTCAAATCATATACAAGGATTTGCAAGATTATCTACAAGTCATGCTCACAAGTTTAAAAGATACCATTGTCCCACATTCACCATCCCACACCACATTCATCCTACATCACAATCACATATACATAGAGTATAAGGTTTACCATATATCCTCACCACGGAAAACATATCGAAATTAATCATAAGAAGGACAGAACAGCTCACTGTTCTGTCCAGAGGAACTAGGCGGCGGTCTCTGGCCGTTGACTCAGGGTCAGCGCATGGCCGATGGACTCCAAGCTCATCACAGGCGTCCAGGGACCTTGCATCGAATCAGGTCTGTGCAGAAACACAGACCCGAGCTCTGAAACATGGGTGAATGGGAGGGTCTAGGACTCGAGGAAAAATCATAAAAATAGCAAAACCCACCTAGACTCATACGGGGACACCATAGATAGGTCACTTGCCTTTCTAAAATTCCTCCAAGGGATTTATGGCTTGGTGAAGACCTCCTCGGGCAGTCCCAAGAAGTTGCAGAAACGCCCTCTAGATCGCCTTCCTCCGGGCTCCTGCGTGATCTCCACACCGAGGGACGATGGGGATGCCTTCTCCTTGCTCCAGCTTCCTCCTTGTCGCAGTAGATCTCCAGAACAAGATCCAAGGGGTCGGATTTGGGGGTGCTAAGATGGGGTTTTTCTCACAGACTTTCTCCAGGGTTTTCCTTCCTCTATTTCTCCTCTTGCAAGGTGAAGTGAGGAGTGGGAGGGACCAAATTCGGGTTCAAACGTAAGGAGAGCCCCTCACCCACTCACCATACCGATTTGACAACCTAAGAGCCGTTGGGGGACATCCCCCAATGGTGGCCATGCCTTGCTTCAGAAACTTGCCGCTCTGCTGCGCATGCAGGCCAGAGAAGTTGGCGTCCATATCGCTGGACGCCGGAGTTAGTGTTGGCGTCCATGTCTGGATGCTGACACCAGCTCAACGGCCTAGGGTTGACGCCAAGGTGACCTTCGGCCAGAACCCTAATTATGCAGAAAACCACGCATACCAGCTTATATACATGCAATATGTATACGGTATTATATCCACACTATCACCATGCAATACATACCTTATTATATTTAATATAAACTCATTGACGCTGATTGGCCTTTCGGCCAGAACTTAAAACATGCAGAACTATGCTTACTCTATATATATACATACAACTATAAGGTGTAACATGTATATTACCATACCAGGCAATCAATATCATTCATACCTAGGCATACACAAGCATACATAAATACACTAAGATAGATGTACGTAGATATCTACCTATGCGTACATGATGTTTTACATAAGTGTGACTCAACACCCGGCAAAGTAAATGACAAGAATTATGAGGGCTTCGCAAATCATTAGGAGGTGATATGAATTAGGTTAGCTAGGAATAATCTATTCGATAAAATAGTCCTTGCACACACACATTGATTTGACATATATATAGTATACACACACGGGTGTAGCATACTTATGTACATTATGCTTGGAATAGATGGATACAACATGCGCACCGGTAATTAGATTAACTTACAACTTTACCTAACATTGCTTAAGTACTATATGCATATGATTCCTTAATATACTATATGCATAATTTAGCCAATTGACTATTCTCACCTAAATATCATAAAAATACATGCATGTTATTCTTGAGGAGTATATCTCAATATAAACTACTAATTACACCTACCATGCTTGAACTCTTTATGCATATGCAATGTACGAAGTACAATATTCACATTAGCTAAACCATGCAAATGAGCAACGCTTACAACTAATCATACACATGCATACACAAATACACCAAGGTGTTATGCATGTAGAATTAGGTATACAATTGTCACACGCACAAGATAACATACATACGTACATACACATATGTACTTCATACACTCCCATACAAAATTCCATGAAGTAGGTAGTATAGGATATTCTTCAATATTTAGATAGCACACGCATAGTATTATTCAAGTATCCTAAGTCAGAGATTCTTGGTATTCATAATGCACCTCTAATTAGCTAATTGTTCACTTCTACATTAATTATCATATAAACCTATGTATACATATATAGATATTCGCACATGCTCATGTTCAAAAGTAGGATAAAACTTATAGTGGGCACTATGAACTACGCATGCTAAGCACACAACACCGAACACCCAACACACCTTTCTATACATACATTATATAAAAGAGAATAAAAATCAGGGGTCTTACAATGTGCGGCTATATTCGGATCATAAGCAGAACATATACATAACTTGATATGGCAACCACATTAAGTAAATCTCATTATAAATTCAAATAACATCTTCTTACTACATCCAATAAATGTCAAAGCCAACCATGTTGCCCAGTTAACGAGCCCAGAGGGGGGTGAATGGGTCTTTAAAAATTAATCTACAAGATACCTGTAACTAAAAACATTCACACACATGTTCTTCGAAGTAGGTTTGTGACAGTTAGTTGAAATAACAAACACACAAAGAAGACAATCATACAACACAAGGTTTATCCTGGTTCGGACCTCCTTTCCTTAGGAGTCCTATGTCCAGTCCCTGAGCAACAACTCAGGATTTCACTAACTAGGGTGCAGTCCCCCTAAGGACGCTACAACACCCAGCTCAGCTGGTCTTCCTTCACACCCAGGGAACAACACCCTGGATACCACACCAGGTCTTCCTTCACACCGAAGGGAAAACACCCTGGATACCACCAGGTCTTCCTTGACAACCGAAGGGAACAACACCCTAGATACCACCAGGTCTCCTTCACAACCGAAGGGAACAACACCCTGGATACCACCAGGTTTCCTTCACAACCGAAGGGAACAAAACCCTGGATACCACCAGGTCTTCCTTCACAACCGAAGGGAACAACACCCTGGATACCACCAGGTCTTCCTTCACAACGAAGGGAACAACACCTTGGATACCACCAGGTCTTCCTTCACAACCGAAGAGAACAACACAAAGAGAGTGAATGAAATTCAAGCCCCTAGATCAAGCTTTTGATAAGCAAGGATCTGAAGCAACTAGAACTGAGAGCAAAGAGATTTTAAACAAGGCACACTCTCAGAACTATACAGGCTCTCTCAAGATTTTCACAAACTAGTGGAGAGCAAAAGCTAAGTGGAATGAAGGTTCTTGGCTCTGGACTTTCTTCAGAAGAATTTGAATGCTTGAATACGCGATATATGTTCTTCTGTTCTTCTGACTTGAATTTATATCTTCAATTTGAAATGAAGGCATTGAAGTGTCCGTTGTCTCTCTTTTGAGTAGTCATTAGACTGAATGACATCTGGAGTCTTGGAAGCTTTCAGTCAACAGTCTTTTGATTACTTAAGCACGCAAAGAGATAGATCTTCAGAATATCCGTTGGCTTCTATTTGTTTAACGTTGTACTATGAAGCTGGTTCAGAGGTATGCACAAATGTCAAACTAAAATAGCAGACAGCTAAGCTGTCTCTGATGTCAGTCAACGTTAGTAGCAATAGACATGGAAATAGTAATGCCAAATAGCTTAAGTCTAAAGGACGTTATCAGAGTAGGCATGATATGGTATGTATGCATGCAGAGATATGTTCAGATCACATAAATGCAAAGCGTCAGAGAGATGTCTACGTGAACTTTGACTAGTCAACGCTTTTAAGATGAATAAGATATCAAGATATGAAATCGATGGCTATATGACTTATGAAATCGTTATGAGTCATAGAAATCGTTATGTGACAGAAGATATATCATGAACACTTAATGAATCGTTGCACAAAGCAAATTGATGTGTTCTGAAGAAATCGATGTGAAATACTTAACAAATCATTATACAAAGCAAGTCGTTGTGAATTCTAAAGAAACGTTATGAATACTTATCAAGTCATCATGAACTCTAAAGAAATCGTTATGGTAACTTATGAAGTCGTTACAATAAGCAAGTCGTTGCGAGTTCTAAAGAAGTCGTTACGGTAACTTATGAAATCGTTACACCAAGCAAGTCGTTACGCTTTCTAAAGAAGTCGTTACGAGTTTCTAAAGAAATCGTTACGGTAACTTATAGAGTCGTTGTGACGAGCAAGTCGTTACGGGCTCTAAAGAAATCGTTACGGTAACTTATAGAGTCGTTGTGACGAGCAAGTCGTTACGGGCTCTAAGAAATCGTTACGGTAACATTATAGAGTCGTTGTGACATCGCTTGTTTGAAATAACATGACTTTTGAGTCTTATAAGGAAATCGTTGTGATTACTTATGGAATCATTACGACATCGATTTGTTTGAAACAACATGACTTTTCAGCCAGAAAGGAAATCGTTATGATAATTCTATTGAAATCGATATGCTTATAAAGAATCGTTATGGCCTTCAATAGAAGTCGATATGGACTTAGAGAAATATCATGTTGAAAGATTTAAAGCTTCAGAAAAGTAATGCATACCTTTATTGGCTTGTTTGACCTTGGTATTTTTCTTGTGCTTAAGACTTATGAAATATCATTAGATATAATTGATAAACTTTTGTTTGGTTTTGTTAATCATCAAAATAGATATATATATATATATATATATGATTAATTAATATTACAGGGGACAGACTGATCATCATTCTCCCCCTTTTTGGTGATGACAAAACTGAACAATAAGCATGGATAAAAAGTATCTGAAATTAGTTCTAAAGATATGACATGCTAATTTTCTTCCCTTAAAATAGTGGATGAATATTTTAGACAATGCTAAGTATTTTCTCCCCTTTTTGTCACTAAGCAAAAGAGAACTGAGACAAAGAAGAAGAGAAAGAGAGACAAACAAGGTAGTTTTATTCAACCTGAGGAGGTACAGGTAAATAAAAGAGAGGAGACAGAAGAGAGGTATGCTGAGAGATAAAACCCAGGCCTTAATCTCCTAATCTTCAAAGAGTTGTCTAAAAACCCCAGGTGCGATAGAGAAGGAGTCACCCATGGTGGGAATCATGCGCTTAAGATAAAGTTGCCTCTGTTCTTCCAAGAAGAGCGTATACGCATCCTGGTCAAGCAAGAATTTGAAGTAGCTGCTCGTGCCAAAGCTAGCACGCTGAAGGAAACGATCAAGAGAGATAGGGTAGAAAATCTGATGATCAGCAGATCCTTCTTCAAATCAAAGAAAGCGGAATATCTTGCTGCCCATTGAACATACAGTTCTTGAACTGGATAATGGAGTTCATATCCAAGAAAGCTTCAGCAGATAAAGTGGGCTTGTTAGCCCTAAGCAAGTCACGGTTAACAGCTGCTAACTGGAGAGCAGATTGACGATAGAGCTTTTCCCATTCGGAAGGAAAGAACCTTTCTCATTCTGAGAGTAATGGAGCTAGAACTTCAGAGGAGATGTGACCCAAGTGATATTCCCGGAAGATGAATCACTGAAAGGAGGAGAGTCGACCTTGCTTGGCTGATTGACGTCCCATTACCCGAGCATATCTCTCAAAGGCATGAGAGCCGGTAGAGGAATCAAAGACTAGAGAATGCCAATTTGGGAAGGAAGACCATATCTGGCATGCGGAGAGTGAGAATTCCACTTGAAAGGAGCAATTGACAGGATGTTCTGTTGAGAATAGCAAGAGCTCCATGGAATTGACCAAACTGTACCTCAGGAATCTTGTGCAGATAGCAGTAATCGTTAAAGAGTTGAAAGTATCGTGCTATTCTGATCTCTTTAAGAATGAACTGACCCCAGGTAGCTTGGTGATGAAGGACAAACCATCAGAGAGAGTGAGGGGTGATTCTTGCTGGAAATGTTGTCATCTCTCGCAGTAAGTATTTACTGTAGAGAGTCTTGTGCCCTTTTGCCCACTGATCTTCAGACTTGCACTCAGCCAACTGGAAAATTGAGATTGGTGGGGTTTGGACAGATCGCTCAAGGGAAGAACAATGTTTAGATGATAGTGAGGTTGAGATGGGGAATACAAAAAATGGTGGAAATAATGCATTTTTGACGTATTCACAGTAGATTGGTCTCCTTCGATTTCAGCAGTGAGTGAGAACCAAAGAGGAGGAAAACTTAGGGGATGAGGATAGAGCCAGAGAGGAGGAGAGTTTCTCTTTTCTGAACAGGACTAGGAGGAGTAGTCCTGTGAATGTGAGTGGCACTGCCAGGATGGAGATGAGTGTAGAACGTTCAAACTCATCTTCAACTTGGGAGGAGAAGACATGGCCAGTTGAGGGTTTTCAGGAATGAATGTAATGGAGGAAGGTGGAGTAGAAGGATAGAGAAGAGAGTGTGGATCAAAGGTGGATGAGGATCTGGTGGAATGAGGACCAGATGAGGAGGATTCTCCAGCTGATTTGGAGGCTGGAGGGTTTTGAGTGATAGATGGAGGTGAGGAAATGATGGAAGAAGGAGTAGGAGAGAGAGAAAGAGAAGATTGAGATGGAAAAGGTGTTGGTGAGGTGATTGTGCGGGACATGGGGTGTTGAAGGTGGATGGAGCTGGAGGTGCTGTGGAAGAAGATGGTGGTGAGGAAGTGGCTGGAGTGGCAAGGGATGAAGACTCAGGGCTTCAGAAGCACAGTTGACTCAACTACAGTAGCATGCCCATCCTTGGAGACTTCTGGCCCGGATGGCCCACTTGCTTGAACTGATGGCCCTGATGGCCCAGCCTCTTGAAACTAATGGCCCTGGGGCCTAGCCTCTGAACCAATGGCCCTGATGGCCCAGTATCTTGAACCAATGGCCCTGATGGGCCAGGATAGCCTCTATACGACGCTGAGGAGAAGACGGAGGAGAATCTGTATTCCAGCTGCCTTCAACAACTTAGAGAGCATACTTTCATCTCGCCAATTCCTTATTAAACCATTTCATTGCATTTCTTATTGAGAGAATTCCTTAGAGGTCAATTCCTGACTCTCAAGAATGGTATTTATACGGATTGCACCAAGCCCGGGTTCTCATCTTGAGTATCCAATCTTTTCAAGATAGGCTTCAAATTGACTATTCTCAGAATCTTCCTCTGCCTTTTATGAGCAATCTTATTGCTTCTCCTCTCAGCAGGTTCTGAACTCCAGCATGAGTTGAGTGTGGTTCTTCACTGATAGGGGCATCTGCCATTGGAATGGATTCTTCTGCCAAAAGAGTATCCGTGTGGCCTGATGCCACAGATGTCCTACTTCGGCTTCCTTCAGTTGCTCCCCTCAATGGGAGCATCCAAAACAATCCTCTCATGCTCCCCTGAATAGGAGCCTCTTCAAAACTGTGCTCCGGGAGCAGGTATTTGCTCCTGCTCTTTAATGTCGCCTGATGCCACAGCTTCCTCTACTGAAGCTACGGGGGCCACTGGAGATTGAGATTCAACTTCAACTGCTTGTGACCCTGCTAGCTCTGCTCGCTCTACAGCTGGTTCTGAAGGTTGCTCTCCTGCTGCTTCTGCATGAGGATGCTCTGTGCTTCTTCTTGAACATCAGGAATATCAGGAATGTCTCCTATAATGGCCTCTCCCTCGGCCACAGAGATCTTAGACCAAGCACCATCTCTGACTGAGAAACCACTTTTCGGAGATTTCTGGATTTAATTTGTTTTCCATTTGCTCAACACTGCTCCTGCCAGATCAATACCAAAGTGCTTGAAAAACCTTGGTAAGCAATGTGCATATGGCAAGGAAACATTAAGCTTCGATTAGTGTCCCAAATCTGATCTCTGGCAAATTCATTTCTCCATCATCACTTCGGCCATGTTAATATCTTTGTTCTGTATGGCCCAGTACCTCATGTCTAAGTCTGCCTTGGTGCAGGATGAAAAAGTGTGCACTCCTCGGAACTAGAATTGGCAAACGATAAAATGAAGGAAGCGGTTGAAGGCATTTAACTGGTGATATCTAGTTTCCCATCCCGCAGTCTGAACCAGGTCCTATGATACCAAGACCTTTAACCTGGGGGTCCACGGAGTGAACCCACTATGCCCGGATTTGTTACTCAAACAACGCATGCAAGAGCTCACTGTCTATCTTAATCTGAGCCCTTGACATATGAAAACCAGGGACCCATCTTCTTGAGTCTTCAAACATACGTAAAAGGCCTTCACGAGGTCTGGATAACTTACCTCGAAGAAGATGGCTACTTCCATCCACTTCATCCTGATCATCACTGCAATGACACTGCGCATACCATTCTTTCAAGATCAGCAATGTCACTGCCTTGTTCCCCACTCTTTGGCCTTCACGAACGGAACCTCTCCTGCTCCTCAGGAGTAAGGAACTCGGAACTGTAGCCACCTAAACTTCGAGAACAACTGATGCGGCCATGTAATCAGGTAAGGACGTTTTCTGGAGGGTTGAGAAGGAAGGAGGAGTGAAAGCCCTCAAGAGATTTCACGGAAGAGGAGAGAAGCGTCAAAAGATAGCAGAGAGTCGATGTGAAACGGCTAGGGCTGTAATACCACAAAATTTCTATTACTATTTATTTATTCCAAAACAAGGATAATTAAGTTATAATACCTAACGTTGTCAATAAAATGAAATAATTGACATGTAAGTACGACTAGTAGTAACGAACATTACCCCAGTGACGCGCATCGAAATGCGGTGCCTCCACAGGGCGATCTGGAAACGACGTCAAAATAAAAATCCGAGAACATCATAAATTCCAAAAAAATGGGAGAAATTTAATATGTAATTATCTGAATTTTTCGACGTACGGATTCAAGGTACAGTCGACCCGACCATTTTTCGGGTGATTTTTCACCTACTGTAAAATAAAATCTAAAAATAATTAAAAATCACCACAATAGTAAAACAACCATATTAGTCTATGGTTAAAATTTCAAAGCAGTCAGACATGATTTGGATAAGTTTCTTAAGAAACAAGTGACCAATTGAATTACTTGGGAATTACGTAAGGGGTTTCTGGGTATTTGTAATGGGTTACGTGGAGGCTTAGAGTGAGGCCAGCACCAAGGGAGAAATGGTAACACCTCAGTTACATGTGTAACTCTCTAAGCTTGCATGTGCTAGGTGTTTGAAGGAGGTAAAAGGTGAATTTACCTCAAAAAACATGTCCCCTACGTGTCCTTATGCATGAAATTAGATTAGGTCTATAAAAACCCCTTCCCAACCATCATAGTAGTTTCTTTCACTTGTCTACTATTATGCTGCTTCTACTTCGGGGGTAACTTCTTGTTGAGAGGTTTCTGAGTGTTTAGCTTGGTGAGAAAGCCATTACGAAGGGGAAACTACTTTTTCTCTCTCCCTCCCTCTCATTCTGCTGGTGTGCGTGTGTGTGTGTGTCTTGCTACTGAGATCACTACACCTCACTGCTACTGAGTTGAGCTATCAACTCTTCTGGAGAAGTGTATCAGCTATTTTGGATGTTACCTGTGCATTGGTGCAATTGTTGAAGCTCATCTTCATTCAAGTGTGCAATTGCCTCTTATATTTCTGAGATTCTGAAGTTAAGGATAGCACCTCACTTCAACAAGGTAGGATTCAATCTTTTGATCACCATTTCTATTTCTCCTTCTTATTAAGTCTTGAAATCCAATAGCTATCTTGACATCCTCTTAGTTTAAGAAGTTTGATCACTTGTTAATTGCCTTAAGTGTGTGAGATATCTTGTGAGAATCATGTATCTACTCTTTACAAGATTTATCTAGTATGAGGTCTAGAGATCCATTCTATTCATGTTCTTTCCTTCCACAATCAGTGTAATCAAGTAGTTAAGTAATCATTTCTCTTGAGTTTGTGACCTTCAGATTTGGAGAATCATTCCATGATAGGTTCAAGCCTTCATCACATAAGGTTTATGTTTCCCATGAAAGACAATGTCATCCTTTTCTTCCATTAACCTTTGTGCCATTTTGAGATCATGTTGACTACAATTCTTGGATCTTATCGATCATTTAGATAGACTACATTCCATATCTTCCTGACTTTCTTGACATGTTTAGCTTCATGTTTGAGGATAAAATCATACCTTATAAGGTTCAATCATTAGGTATGATAGGTGGGTATATTAGTATCATTCTGGGTGATCTTAGCCCATTTTTGCAAGTTTACACTGCACCTGTCGACAGCCGAACCTTGCCCTGTCGACAGGGGCCTCTGTCCGAGCCAGAAAATTGAAGACTGACGGGCTGTCGACAGATACCCCCTTGCTGTCGACAGAAAAAGACAGGCAGAGCACCAGTCTTCTGGAAAAAAAGTCTCCTGTCGACAGGAAGACTTGTCTGTCGACAGGTACCTTCAGTCCAGTAATTTTGCACGTTTTGACTGTTTTGTGATTGGAATCACATCCAATTGATACCATCAAATGATCACTCAATTATAGATGTTTTTACCACTCTAAACACCTACTAAATCAGTGAAAGTTTATTCCTTTATACCTGAACTTTCACTCCAAAGTTCGAGCACAATTGACATCGTGAAATTGTCATTTCCTGAATTCAATGAAGGGGACATAGCTCCCAAAAGTTGTATATAAGCTATAATCTTGTATCCTTGATCTATTGCATGAATGAGTGTGTGAAGATGACAATATTTGAGTCTTGGACTCGTTTGGAATTATGCCAGGCAATAAGGGCTGGTCAGTCCTGGGGAGAGCGCCCGAATTCGTCACTGGCCGCAGCGGGGACGTTGAGAATTTCTGGATGTTGGCATGCTCAATTATGTTTGATTAGTCATCATATCATGCTTGTGTGTATGAGAATATCTATTTTGAATTTAAGTATCTCTACGAGAATCTCTGCTTCTGAAAGCACTCATGAGATTTGTGTATCTTGATATGTCATACTTGTTCGTTATCTTGAACTTCATGTCAGTGATCCACACTTGTTTCTATCCTTGATTATAATCATGTAAATCCTCTTGATTAAAAGAATGAGTTCTACTGGGTAGTTAGCTCATTAAATTTAAACATTTTCAGGTGATCAAGATGGAGTTGATGCTTAAGGGGAATTTGTGTGCTGAGCGGAGAATCCGATGCTGAGCAAAGCTATTAGTTTTTGCTTTCTTTGTAAATAAAAGGAGAATGTAATAAAGATACAATCTACTTTTGTTAATCTCATTTAGACTGTAATGAGGAGTATCGTGTAAAAGTTCCGCGAAACCGAGTTGGTTTTATAATTATACCTTTCGTTATTTACATGTTATAATCTGTCATTTCCGATAAATGCAATTTATTAGAACGTGACAAGGGCATCGGCAGAGAGAACTAGACGAAAAAGAGGAAAAAGGTTGATAATGGGATACGAATCGTTATCCTATTTATTTGGAAAAAATTAATGCACTGAAAAGTGAAGCGCCAAACGGCGACGGAAAGAGGAAAAAGAGTTGACTATTCAACCTGACTTCAATGAGAGAGTGGTTACGAGGGATAATTTGAATTCTTTTGGTTAAAGTTATGGAGGGGAAAAGATTACTTAATTCTGAAAATTGATGTGCCAGTATTAAACAAACCTTTTTCACAAATTGCACATGCCTAATCCCTTCTAAGAGATGTGAATCTTCCTCGGGTAGGGCTTTTGTGAAAATGTCTGCTAATTGACCATTTGTATCAATAAAAGATATTTCAATATTGCCCTTTGCTACATGATCACGAATAAAATGATACCTAACCTCAATGTGTTTGGTCCTGAGTGCTGAACTGGATTTTGGTGAGGTTGATGGCACTGGTGTTGTCACACAGTAGTGAAATTGAGTTGATATTTAATCCAAAATCCTCAAGTTGTTGCTTATCCATAAGAGTTGTGTGCAGCAGCTTCCAGCAGCCACGTACTCAGCTTCAGCTGTAGACAGTGCTACTGATTTTTTTTCTTTGAGGACCAGGATATCAAACAACCTGCAAGAAACTGACAACAACCACTGGTGCTTTTTCTATCTACCTTGCATCTAGCATAGTCAGCATCAGAATACCCTACTAAATTGATTTCACAAGAGTTTGGATACCATAAACCTAGATCATGAGTTATGGCTAAATATCGAAAAAATTCTTTTTACAGAAATCAAATGTGACTCTCAGGATCTGCTTGATACCTAGCACACATGCATACACTAAATAATATATCAGGTCTACTGGCTGTTAAATAAAGTAGTGAACCTATCATACCTCTATAGACTTTTTGATCTACTTTCTTACCATCCTTGTCGCTGTCCATCCTTGTTGATGTACCATTGGTGTTGACAGTGGCTTGGTGGTTATCAAATCCAAATTTCTCAGCAGTTCCTTGGTGTACCTAGCTTGACAGATGTGAGTGCCATCTTTCCATGTTTGATTTGAAGTCCAAGGAAGTAGTTGAGCTCCCCCATCATACTCATCTCGAATTCTCCCTGCATTAACTTTCAAGTACTTGCAAAGGGATTCATCAGTAGATCCAAAGATAATGTCATCTACATAAATTTGAACTAGCAATATGTTTGACCTTGACTTAATAAATAGAGTACTATCTACTTGACCTCAACTAAAACCATGTTTCAAAAGAAAAGAGCTAAGCCTTTCATACCAGGCTCTAGGCGCTTGCTTTAAACCATAAAAAGCCTTATGTAATTTAAAAACATGATTTGGAAAGTCTATATCATCAAAACAGGAGGTTGTTCTACATAGACTTCTCTTTAATAAAATGTTTAAAAAAAGTAGATTAACATCCATTTGAAATAGTTTTAAATTTAGAGCAGATGCATAAGCTAATAATATTCTAATAGCCTCAAGTCTAGCTACAGGTGCATAGGTTTCATCAAAATCTATGCCTTCCTCTTGAGAATAGCCTTGAGCTACCAGTCTGGCCTTGTTTCTTAAGATTACACCAGCTTCATCTAGTTTATTATAAACACCCATTTGGTGCCAATGACTGAATGATCTGATGGTCTAGGAACAAGTGACCATACTTGGTTTCTCTTGAACTGATTTAGTTCATCTTGCATGGCTATTATCCAAGATCATCAGTAAGAGCTTCATTGACTGTCCTAGGAGTATAGATTCAAAAGCTAAGTAATCACAAGGGATAACATTACCTCTGTTCTTACCCTACGGAGGATCACCAATAATATTCTCAAGTGGGTGATCTTTCTTGTATCTCCACTCCTTTGGAAGATTTCATGAGTAACTTCTCTTGTTGCAATTCTTCAGAGGTGGATCATCCTTGTCTTCAATTGATGTATCCTTTAGTTTCTTGGACAGTTCATCTGCATCATCATTATCACTATCTATTTCCTTCTCAATAAAGGGTTAGTTTCATCAACGATAATGTGTACAGATTGTTCAATCAGTAAAGTACGCTTATTGAATACTCTATAGCCTCTGGGTTTAGAAGAGTACCCCATGAAGATGCCTTCATTGATTTGCATCCAACTTACCAATGTCCCTTTTTCCATTGTTGTGAATGAAGCAGGGACATCCAAAGGTTATGAAATGGCTGATCTTTGGCTTCTTCCCTTTAAACAGTTCATATGCAGTCTCTTCAGGATTGGCCTGATTATCACTCGGTTGACAATATAGCTTGCTGTGTTGACTGCTTCAGCCCAAAAATATCATGGCAGATCATATTATGAGAGCATAGTTCTTGCCATATCCAATAGGGTTCTGTTCTTCTCTCAGCAATACCATTGTTGTGGTGTCCTTGGTGCTGAGAAATTATGCTCAATTCCCACATCACAGAATCTAGCAAACCTTTCATTTTGAAATTCACCACCATGATCTGATCGGATAGAACAATGCTGAACTTCTGATCTTTCTGCACCTTCTTGCTGAAATAACAAAGTTTTCAAAAGTGTCATCTTTATGCTCTAGGAATGATACCCATGTATATCTTGAATAGTCATCAACTATGACAAATCAAAGTTCTTTCCTCCAAGACTGGTAGTCCTCATTGGCCAAATAGATCCATATGTAGGAGCTCTAAGGGTTTGAGGTGGTCACCACCGTCTTTGACTTGAAGGAGCTTTTATGTGTGCTTTCCTTAGCACAGACTCTACAGACACCTTCCAACTTTCCACAGACTTTTGGCAGACCTTCCACAAGACTTTTCTTCTGCAATTTCCTCATGCCATCTAAACTGCAATGTCCAAGTCGTCTGTGCCATAATTCAGTAGATTTGTCTTTACTTGCTGCCAGACAAACATTTTGCTCTTGAGTTCTTCAAGATAGAGCACATACAAATTCTTTTCTCTATTTGCTTCAAAGATGATGCTCCATCCTTCACTATGCTGCACTTTGATTCTTGAAACTTGATCTGATGGCCTCTGTCACACAGCTGGCTGATGCTAATGAGATTGTGCTTCAATCCCTTAACTAATAAAACATCTTCTATGATATTTTCCTTTGTTATTTATAGAGCCACTGCCTATTACAGTTCCTTTTCCATTATCTCCATAAGTGACTATTCCTTCTTCAGCTTGGAGATGCGCGAGAATAACTTCTGGTTCCTGACATGGTCTTGAGCACCCACTATCTAAGTACCATTTGGATGCTTGAGGGTTAACCTGAAATAAAAACATCAAGCTTTAGGTACCCAAATTCTTTTGGGTCCTGATTGGTTAGTATCATTGATTTTGCCTTTTATTATCCATTTCTTGTGTCTGTTGGGCATGTAGTTATAATATGTCCTAACTTATTGCAGTGACTACAGCAGGATACTTAGTTATTTTTCTATATATTTGAAATCAGCTTTGTATGCTATATCTGTTCAGGTACAAAATTTGGGTGTTGGATTGTTTAGGATAAACTATGGTTTCTTCATTATCTGGGGGTGTACATCCTAATCCATTTTTCTTCTTACTGATCTTCTAGCACCTTTTAATATTAGAGAGTTTTTACCATTAGTAAATTTCTCTAGTGTGCTTGATAGTTTATCATTTTCTTCATTTAGTTTTTAATTTCTTTTCTTAATTCATCTGTACTTTCCTGTTTTCCAATTTTGATTGTTCATTCTTAGCTTTTAGGTCTTCACATAACAATTCATTTCTTCTTTTAAGTTCAGTTATTTGTTTTCTAATTTCATTTTTTATTTTAAATCATAATTAGTGTTTTCTAAACATGTGTTATTTTTCTTACTTGCTTTTAATAGTTAGTTACTTCTTTGTACTTATTATACAATTCATTAAATGCTTCCTCTAAGTTATCTGAATCAGAATCATTACATGAATCGAAGGAGGAGTCAAGGTTACCTTTTCATCAACATTTGCCATGAAGGCCAAGTTGGCTTCTTCTTCATCGCTGCATGAGCTTGATTCACTGTCTGAGTCACTATTGTTCTCCCACGCTGCTGCCATTGCCTTCTTCTTATACTTTCTGAACTTCTTGGAGCTCTCTTTCTTTCTGAATTCTGGTTTCTTAAATTTTGGACAATCAGCTTTGATGTGTCCAGGCTTCTTACATTCGTAGTAGATGGTTTCTCCTTTCTTCATTTCTTTACCATCTGATCTTTTCAAGTCCTTGTTTTTCTTAAAGTGCCTTCTGCCGGATTGAAACTTTTTCTTTTGGCCAAGATCCGTTGCAATTTCTAGAGAGCATTGCTTTTCATTCTCACTATCCTCATCGCTTTCACTTTCATTTGAGCTGATTTCTGGTGAGTCTTCTTCTACTTTAAGGCATTTGAGTGCTTCTTTCTGCTAGATGACTCTCCTAGCCTTTCCATGTTGATCTCATGGGCCATGAGGGACCCGATGAGCTTTTCTACTGACATTCTTTTCAGGTCATTAGCTTCTTCTATAGCTGTGACCTTGGGTGTCCACGATGATGGCAAGGATCTAAGAATTTTCCTTACCATATCTGCAATCTCATACGTCTTCCCTAGACTGGCTAAACCATTGGTGATATCAGTGAATCTCTAAACATTTGAGTGATTGACTCACCTGACTGCATCTGAAATCTTCATACTGAGTGACAAGAATGTTTATCTTGTCACCTTTACTTTGTCTGTACCCTCATAAGTAATCCTGAGCTTTTCCCACATTTCCATCGAGGATTTGCAGGCTGAAACTCGGTTGAATTCCTTCTTACTCAAGGCATAGCAAAGGATGCTCTTAGCTTTACAATTCAAGGAGATTTTCTTCCTGTCATCATCTGTCCATTGAGCTTTCTCATTTGTGACAACCAGGTCACCTTCTTCTACTATTGACCAAATTTGATAGTCGTGGCCTTGTAGAAAGTATTCCATCCTGGTCTTCCAGTAAGGGTAGTCTTCACCATCAAAGAGAGGGGGTCGGTTAACAGAGTGGCCTTCAATGCTACCTTGGGCTGCCATGGATCTTTACTCTTCAGATCGTTGGATCTTCTTTCTTTGTCGAAGAGACTCGCTCTGATACCACTTGTTGCCCAGTTGATGAGCCCAGAGGGGGGGTGAATGGGTCTTCAAAAATTAATCTAGAAGATACCTGTAACTAAAAACATTCACACAAACGTTCTTCGAAGTAGGTTAGTGACAGTTAGTTGAAATAACAAACACACAACGAAGACAATCACACAACACAAGGATTATCCTGGTTCAGACCTCCTTTCCTTAGGAGTCCTACGTTCAGTCCCTGAGCAACAACTCAGGATTTCACTAATTAGGGTACAGTCCCCCTAAGGACGCTACAACACCCAGCTCAGCTGGTCTTCCTTCACACCGAAGGGAACAACACCCTGGAAACCACACCAGGTCTTCCTTCACAATCGAAGGGAACAACACCTTGGATACCACCAGGTCTTCCTTCACAATCGAAGGGAACAACACCCTGGATACCACCAGGTCTTCCTCACAACGAAGGGAACAACACCCTGCATACCACCAGGTCTTCCTTCACAACCGAAGGAACAACACCCTGGATACCACCAGGTCTTCCTTCACAACTAAGGGAACAACACAAAGAGAGTGAATGAAATTCAAGCCCCTAGATCAAGCTTTTGATAAGCAAGGATCTGAAGCAACTAGAACTGAGAGCAAAGAGATTTTAAACAAGGCACACTCTCAGAAATATATAGGCTCTCTCAAGATTTTCACAAACTAGTGGAGAGCAAAAGAGCAAAAGCTAAGTGGAATGAAGGTTCCTGGCTCTGGACTTCTTCAGAAGAATTTGAATGCTTGAATACGCGATATTGTTCTTCTGTTCTTCTGACTTGAATTTATATCTTCAATTTGAAATGTAGATGTTGAAGTGTCCGTTGTCTCTCTTTTGAGTAGTCGTTAGACTGAATGACATCTGGAGTCTTGGAAGCTTCCAGTCAATAGTCTTTTGATTGCTTGAGCACGCAAAGAGATAGATCTTCAGAAATATCGTTGGCTTCTATTTGTTTAACGTTGTACTATGAAGCTGGTCAGAGGTCTGCACAATGTCAAACTAAAATAGCAGACAGCTAAGCTGTCTCTGATGTCAGTCAACGTTAGTGGCAATAGACATGGAAATAGTAATGCCAAATAGCTTAAGTCTAAAGGACGTTATCAGAGTAGGCACGCTATGGTCTGCATGTAAGTAGAGATATGTTTAGATCTCGTAAATGTAAAAGCGTCAGAGAGATGTCTACGTGGACTTTGACTAGTCAACGCTTTTAAGATGAATAAGATATCAAGATATGAAATCGATGGCTATATGACTTATGAAATCGTTATGAGTCATAGCAAATCGTTATGTGACATAAGATATATCATGAACACTTAATGAATCGTTGCACAAAGAAAATTGATGTGTTCTGAAGAAATCGATGTGAAATACTTACAAATCATTATACAAAGCAAGTCGTTGTGAATTCTAAAGAAATCGTTATGAATACTTATCAAGTCGTTATGAACTCTAAGAAATCGTTATGGTAACTTATGAAGTCGTTACAATAAGCAAGTCGTTGCGAGTTCTAAAGAAGTCGTTACGGTAACTTATGAAATCGTTACACCAAGCAAGTCGTTGCGCTTTCTAAAGAAGTCGTTACGAGTTTCTAAGAAATCGTTACGTTAACTTATAGAGTCGTTGTGACGAGCAAGTCGTTACGGGCTCTAAAGAAATCGTTACGGTAACTTATAGTGTGACGAGGTCGTTACGGGCAAGTTCGGTAGCGGTCTAAGAATCGTTACGGTAACTTAGTCAATGTGACATGTCGTGACATCGACTTGTTTGAAATAACATGACTTTTCAGTCTTATAAGGAAATCGTTGGGATCACTTATAGAATCGTTACGGCATCGATTTGTTTGAAACAACATGACTTTTCAGCCAGAAAGAAAATCGTTATGATAATTCTATTGAAATCGATATACTTATAAAGAAATCGTTATGGCCTCAATAGAAGTCGATATGGACTTAGAGAAATATCATGTTGAACAAATTTAAGGCTTCAGAAAAGTAATGCATACCTTTATTGGCTTGTTTGACCTTGGTATTTTTCCTGTGCTTAAGACTTATGAAATATTCATTAGATATAATTGATAAACTTTTGTTTGTTTTTTTAATCATCAAAAATATATATATGTGATTAATTAAAATTACATGGGGACAGACTGATCATCAAACCATAGGGCCCATTATACAAATCACATGATAATCTCAATGAAAAGTAAACTAATATAGATGCTACTTCAAACAGCTAAACTCTAGACTATGGTTTCATGACAATAGGGATGCTCATCGTTCTTGCCCTTCCCCTTTAGTTTCTACAGGCTTATCGTAACTACCTAAGAAGGTTTAGGAAAAATAAGTATGAGCGCACAAACGCCCAGTAGGAGTTATATCTCATCGTGCAGACAATGATATAAGTAATTAATAGTGTGTAATAAATAGGATTATTACAAGGCAAAATACAGAAGCATGCATGATATTACCAACAAGAACAATTGACAGATTAGAGTAGGACACCACATAATTTTATAACAAATCATATACTCTCAGAAGCATGAAAAAAGGAATTCAAGAACAACTACTTATCGAATGAGCAAAATCTGGCCATATTCACACAAATAACACAGATTCACATGATCAAACGTATCATATCAAACGAAGGTACATTCACACAATCTTGCACACTTACCGATGTCTTGCCACACAGAACAAGTCCATACTCCTGCAGTTAATAAGTACATTGGGGCGCTCCTCTCTAGAACTGGACAGGGTCCTTATTTGCACATGCATTAGTTATGGACCGAAGTCCGACGTTGTGATCAAACTCATATACATATTATGACCATAGATTTCCAAGAACAAGCTAACAACAAGAAGGACAATATCTTATAGAGTTCAAACATATGACAACAGATCAAGAGATCAATCTGGATGGCATATAGACTGGCCTTTAAGTTCCATAGACTTTTAGATATTTTTACCAAGACAAACACGAAGAAGGTCATCCAATTGGTAATCAGAAAACCAATTCGATATGGGTAGTTCCTAACGGAACAGTCAGTAGATCATGAGAACCACGGATAAAGACTTAACCCTATAGACCCACACAGACCTAACAGGTTATAGTAAATATTATGGAAGATGTTATCTTCTTTTTTATTTTCTCTATAGCAATATGTGAAATATAAGGACAAAAAAACACAATCACCAGAGAGTATGATCAGTAACTTTCATAAAGAACGTTAGAATCATATTAACATAGCTAATGTTTTTAGTATGGGGTGATGGTTTTTAAAGTACAGACGTAGACTTAATAGTTTAATCCATAACTCTATATCTAGGGTTCCTGGGACGAAGCTATAAACAAAAGACAATAGTTGCTGGAAATAAAAGGTTCACGCGTCTATGGCATTGGTTTGATCTAGCTATATGAAATAGGAAAACAAGAAGTCCAGATCATGCACAAGGTTCAGAAACACTTGAAATTCTTGTGTTAGTAGCCATTATCGGAAAGAAAAGCTGTCATATATGAACAAACTCAAAAGGGTTTTCATATGATATCTCTATATTACGTTTGTGCCCGAGAACACCTACCTTTGGTCATTTCTCGCACAAGATTCTTGCAGTTTGAAGTAGATGCTACGAGATGAAGGATCCTCAAACCTTGCTACTCGTTCTTTCTCCTTGCACCTGGAAATTCCTCCCATGTTTGGCAGCAAAGAGAAGCCTAGGGTTGGCTATGGGGATCTTATGATGTTTTTATAGCGCCGTGATGGTGCGACTTCTGAGTACACATCATTCATTAGCTTCATGAAAGCTGCAGGGATATTTGTTAGTCCAAATGGCTTAATAACAATTCATAATAATGCCCATACCTACTCTTGAAGGCCGTCTTGTGAATATCCTCCTCTAAAATCCTCAACTGTGGTAGCTAGATTTGAGATCAATCTTAGAGAAATATTTGGCTCCAGAAATCTAATCAAACATTCATCAATCCTTAGTAGAGGATACTTATTCTTGATTGTGAGTTGATTCAGCTGTCTATAATCAATACACAATCTCATTGACCCATCCTTCTTCTTAACAAATAGTACGGGGGCTCCCCATGCTGAGGTTCTTGGTCTAATAATCCTTTCTTCAACAGATCCATTAATTGCTCTTTCTATTCCTTTAACTTTGCAGGTGACATTCTATAGGGGACCTTAGAGACTGGGGTAGCTCCTAGTATTTAAGAAATAGAGAAATTTACTTCTTTCTCAAAGGGAATACCCAGTAGCTCCTCTGGGTACACATCTGGAAATTTTCTAACCACGGTGATATCTTCAATCATTCATCTTTCCTCTCCACTACCACTGAAGCAAGAAATGCTACACACCCATTCTTTATCATAGTATGGGATCTAAGGGCATAGATAAGAGATATGTGTTTATGATTCTTAGCTCTTAAGTAAAACAACCTTAGATACTCGCTAAAGGTTACCCTACTCTTCCTGCAATTCACATTGGCACCATGTTGGGTCAACCAGTCATAGTGATCCATGGCCATGCATAATAGATTAGCTACTAGGTTCTTTTCGCCGATGTCAACATCAGTAGAGAGAAAATATTGGTTGAGTTGGACCCTTGCCAAAGAGGTGTTGTGATAGGAAACTCACAACTCATTGATACCGTTTCATAGATAGGGTGTCAGTGAATTCTTGTGATATGTATGAGTGTGTGCACTAGTATAAATAAAACAAAGGCAGATCTTGAAAGTATTTGAAGAGTACCTTCTACCACTCCTCCTTCCTCAACCGCTTCTGGTTCCAGTATGGCTTGAAGGCGGCCTTGCCTTCTTTATCCACTCTGATGCTTATCCTGCAAGGTTGCTCCTTAATCATCGGGCAGTCAGAGATCCTTGGTCTTGACTTCCACAATGTAAACATCTTCCTTGAGCTCTCCAGCATTGTTTAGACCGATGGCCCACCTTATCATAGTGTTTGCATTTTTCCAAGGGAACCACTGCCAACTGCTTGTCTGTCTCCCTCGGCTTCTTGTTCTTCTGTTCAATGAAACCAACACTAGGCCTTTTCTTCCCGATGGTAGGTTGGTATCTTCCTGTAGCCAATATATGTTCCCTTTTCACAGTCTTTCCTTTAATTCTCTCTGCAGTCTCCATAGAATCTTCTAGTAACTGGGCTTTCTTTATCATATCAGCATAGGTCTGGATGTCCATTGGCACTAGTTGGGTGATATACTGAGGCTTCAGGCCATTAAAGAACCGTTGGCCTTCATTCTCTCGGTCCGACCAAGTGAGCATGCTAAGTGAGAGAACTGAGCGTCATATTCAGCCACAGTAAGCCTATGCTATTTTAAGGCTGCAAATTCAGCTACCTTCCTCTTCTGTACCCTTTCTGAAAAGTATTTGTTATTGAAATGCTCAATAAACTTCTCCCATGCCACATGCTAACCTTGCAGTGTTGCTTCTATCTACTCCCACCATGCCCTGGCATCCCTTCTAGTTGGAAAGTTGTTAGTAGTACCTTATCCTAGTCATTGCATAGCATAACCCTAATACCCTCCGATCTCCTTGATCCAATGTTCAGCAGTATCTGGATCGATACTACCCTCAAACCTTGGCGGGTTCATACTACGAAAGTTCTTATTGAGTTCACCAACTCCACTGTTTCCACCACCCTGAGTGGCTTGCAGAATTTCCTGAGTCAAGTTTTGGAGTGTTTGTTGCATAATTCTTACTTGTGCATGCTTAGTATCCATTGAGTACTAAGTACCTTTAAGATGGTAATGCTAGTTAGGAATATGATCATAACACATATGACTCCTACCCATGCTCTACGATCTTGACAAGTTTCATCTAAAGTCTTAATCTCCTAGGACTTAAAGGATTAAAGCTCTGATACCAATATAACTATCAAGCCCCGATATAGAATTTCAAAACATGCAACTATATTCGGAACATAAGCAGAACAATATGTATCTTGGATATGACAACCACATTAAGTAAATCTCATTATAAATTCAAATAACATCTTCTGGCTACATCCAATAAACGTCAGAGCCAACCATAGGGCCCATTATACTAATCACATGATAGTCTCAATGAAAAGTAAACTAATACAGATGCTACTTCAAACAACTAAACTCTAGACTATGGTTTCATGACGACAGGGATGCTCATTGCTCTTGCCCTTCCCCTTCAGTTTCCACAGGCTTATCGTCACTACCTGAAAAGGTTTAGGAAAAACAAGTATGAGCGTGCTAACGCTTAATAGGATTTATATCTTATGGTGCAGACAATGATATAAGTAATTAGCACTTTGTAAGAAGCAAGATTATCAAAAGGCAAAATGTAGAAGTACGCATGATATTACCAACAAGAACAATTGACGGATTGGAGTAGGACACTCCACAGAATTTTAAATGAATCAGATACTCTCAGAAGCATGGAAAAATGAATTCAAGAGCAAGTACTTATCGAATGAGCAAGAACTAGCCATATTCACACAAATAACATAGATTCACATGATCAAATATCATATCATAAACGAAGGCACATTCACACAATCTCGCACACATACCAGTGTCATGCCACACGCCACAAGTCTATACTCCCGCAGTTAATAAGTACGTTGGGGCGCTCCTCCCCAGGTCAAGACATGGCCCTTATTTGCACATGCATTAGTTATTGGACCGAAGTCCCATGTTGTTCCGATCAAACCATATACATATTATGACCATAGATTTTCAAGAACAAGCTAACAATAATAAGGACAAGATCTTATATGGAGTTCAAACATATGACAACAGATCAAGAGATCAATCTGGATAGCATATAGGCTGGCCTTTAAGTTCCATTGACTTTAGATATTTTTACCAAGACAACACAAAGAAGGCCATCCAATTGGTATAAAAAAAACCTATTCGATATGGGTAGTTCCTTATGAACAGTCAGGAGATCGTGAGAACATGGAAAAGACTTAACCCTATAGACCCACACAGATCGAACATGTTATGGTAAATATTATGGCAAGACGTTATTTGTTCTTTTTATTTTCTCTATAGCAGTGGGTGAAATATAAGGACAAGAAAAACATAATCATAGGAGTGTATGATAAGTAACATCCATAAAGAACATTAGAATCGTATTCACATAGCTAATGTTTTTAATATGGGGTTGATGGTTTTTAATGTACAGACGTAAACTTACTAGCTTAATCCATAACTTCATATCTAGGGTTCCTGAGATGAAGCTATAAACGAAGGCAACAGTTGTTGGAAACAGAAGGTACACAGGTCTATGGCTTTGGTTTGATCTAGCCACACGAAATACAGGAAAACAAGAAGTCCAGATCATGCACAAAGTTAAGAACAACTTGAGACTCTTGTATGAGCGGCAATAATCAGAAAGAAAAGTTGTCATATAAGAATAGACTCAAAAGGTTTATCAGATGATAATCTTTATATTACGTTTGTGCTCGAAAACACCTACCTTGGTCGTTTCTCACATAGGATTCTTATAGGTTGAAGCAGATGCTACGGGATGAAGGATCCTCAAACCTTGCTACTTGTTCTTCCTCCTTGCTCCTAGAAATTTCGCCCATGTTCGACAACAAAGAGAAGTCTACGGTTGGCTATGGGGATCTTATGATGGTTTTATAGCACCGTGATGGTGCAACATCTGAGTTTGTAGTTTCCTCAGCTCCTGGTAAGATTCCTATTATGTTCCATAACTTTCATGGAAGTCGTTTCTATAACAAGTCTATTCCTATTTGGTTTAGATCTTGGGAGCAGATTCGGAATCCCTATTGGATTTGGTCATGATCTATGGCCCATACTTTTCCCTTTTTATTATCGATATATAATTAATACGTGTTTCATAGCTTAGAAGATAACCGCTAACTTCGTCATATATGATGTCATACACAATTTAGTTATGGTTAGTCGAAGCTTAACTTCATCATATACGCAGTCCACTTCGTTTTGGTCGTGATCAATCGAAGCTTAACTTCGTCACATCCGATGTCCAACTTCGTATGACAACATTATATCTTAGCCAGTCGATTTGATACATCGAATGTTCTTTTAAACATCGATTGTCACTAACATTCATTATCTCCTTACACGGACCAACATCGATGCTACTAACATCGATTTCCTCTTTAAACATCGATTGCTTCTTTAAACATTGATTGTTACTTAACATCGATTACCTCCTCACACATCAATTGCGAACCAACATCGATTGTCCTTTAACATCGGTTACTACTAACATCGATTTCTTCTTTAAATATCAATTGTTAACTAATATCGATTGCTCCTTTAAATATCGATTGTTACCTAACATCGATTGTTGACCAGTGCATAACGATTATTAACTATTATCCATTGCTTTATCATTTGGTGTGCTTTTAATCACACCTCTCCTCAAATTTATGCTTTTTATTACTATTCCTTTTTATTTAGGATTTCAAAATTTCAGTTGTTATAGTGTATCTTGACTGCAATGCCATTATGGTAGCTCGTATGCAAGGCGTCTCTCCAACATGCTCTAGTGCCATTATGATGACATTGGTAGGACGACGCAATGTGCCACCTTCTAGGTACCCTATCATGTCAGATCCCTCCGCATATTCCGAAGGTGAAGTTAGCATGGCCGCAAATAGTATGACACGTGGTTTCAAACCCACTTCACCGGCTCCATAGATGGAAAATGGTTTAGTAACACCATTTGGTAACACTTTAAAGTAACACACCAATCAAAGTGCACCACAACCTCATCATTTATGAGATATTTTTAACTTTTTTATTTCAACACTTACTGATGTGGCACAATTTTAATGATGATGTTACCAAATGGTGTTACAAAACTGTTACTCCTCCATAGATATGCCACAAACCATATAGGCATGGCTCCTCAAACAAAGAGGCAGCGCAGAAGGCCAATAAACATTGCAGGGTGTAGCGGCAACTTCGAGATTCAAACTTGCAGAGCCGATCACAAGCTTGGAGTGCAGGGGCTCATGATTTGCCCCTAGGCCGACAACACTTGCCCACTAAATTGGTTCAGCCCATACCTAAAAGGCCGGCCCCAAAAAATTACCCTCAAGTAGAAGATGCAAGAAGAAGGTGAGGCTCACAAACAAGTTTTAGTACTACGGAAGGTGCACTTCACCCCACCTCCTAATTGTCTTCAAAGGATGGCCAACCTCCATATGAATAGACATGACATTTGTCGACAAGGTAGAGTCTACCTGACAATTTATCTTCCCTTGAGACATCTATCTCTTCTCCCGAATTGATAACACTTCTAACTTAATCGCGAGACAGTCGATTTCCAGAATCTCTTTTGAGAATTGACTGTTTTTGCTGGCTGGAGGAGAACCAATAACTAGTAAATACTTGTTACCTCTCTCATCTCAATCGCCCAAGAGTCAAGCTCAGATCACTTGTGGTTGGCCACCTGAATCTAGTCGGATCAGATTGAAGACATCAGGTTAAAGATTTATATTGAGATCCGAGGTGGACAAAAAAAGAAGAAATTAGAGGGAAGAACAACCCTACCCCCATTTGACATGGTCTTACTTCTCTCGGTTTGACCTCTAGGTGACGGTCGGATTCAAGTTAGATGTCCTATATAGGAGTCGTCTAAGGAGTGACAGAAGAGGTTAGTTTTCTGGTCGGAAAAGCATAGAAGAAATTCTTTGATACTGAAATCAATAATCAGGTTTAAGTAAAGGAGATAACATGTCTTTATAACATAATGGCTTGGATTCAAATTCTATTCTTATATTAATTTTTACCCTAAAACAGAGTACGTGAGCTACAGGTGGAAGTCCCCGGGCCGAACCTG
>JACBKR010001600.1:0-41200 GCA_014218235.1 Colocasia esculenta | reverse complement strand
GTGAGCTGCTGAATCGTGTGTTGCATATCATGGAGTTGTGCACGCTCCGCTGCCATTGTTTAAGTTCCTTCAAAAGAGAATTTAAAAATGTAAGTCGTTGGGTTTGCACTAAGTTTGTGCGTGTGTGTATTTATTTTATCTTATTACCCACGGTTCTACCATCTCACATAGGTATGGAATTAGACTCTAAGTCAAGGCAAGTCAACCTAGATCATCCTATACTTAAAATAACCTAGGCTCTGATTCCACAAAACTGTAACGCCCCGACGCGGAATATCGGAGCGGGATTACAGTTATTAAATAATATAAAGCGATAAAAACAAATGCAAACCATTGCACAATTGGATAACACCAAAAGAACTCCATTTCATTAATAATCCAACAATCTCCATTACATTCACTAATAACTCATCATCTTCATAAACTGATTAATACATCGACGTATCAGAGCCAAAACTAGGGCTCAGAGTACTTTATTCCAAATCAACTATTACATCATGACTAACTGACTCTAACTATACTAACAAACTACTACTAGATAGCACTGGTTGCTGAATGGTCACTCTTGAGTCTCCTCATCGGTTCCATCCTCGTGAGTGTGGTCATGATCCGACTCACCTGAAACACATTAATAAATACGCAGGATGAGCGAATAACGCCCAGTAGGACTTAATATCTCATGAACACAAGCATACTTTAAATAGTTAATGTCTTAATGGCAGGTTAACTAGAGAGTAAAGTCATGTAGAGCATGTCACGATAACGAGAGAACAATTGCAACGGCACAGGGAAATAGTACAACGAGAACGATAATAGAATGGTCATGAACGATATAAATGTAAATTGCACAACGGTGCAATTTTACGATAAGTCATGTAGAGCATGTCACGATAACGAGAGAACAATGCAACTGGCACAGGGAAATAGTACAACCGAGAACGATAATAGAATGGTCCATGTAACGATATAACATGTAAATGCCAACGGTGCACTAGTAACGATCACGCTTGCACTTGTAGAGATAGCACTTTGATTGCCATAGATTAATCTAGATAGTAACTGGCGCTGGATGTATGCCGTAACACATCCTATGATCATTTTAACTCCCATGGGCACTGGCACTTTTCGGGCGCTCCTCCCAGGACCTGATCGGGCCCTATTGCGCTAGCATTAGTCATTCTTTATCTTAGACAATCACACGAATAGCCAATAGAGTACCAAGAAGAGATAAGAGAGTACTAGACGAGATAGATGAGAGTGTAGAGAGAACGTGAACATATGAGAGGATATAGATAGTAGATGAGATAGGGACAATTTCGTAAAACAACGTGAAATTCGATAATAACGGTTGCACAACACCAAATCGGGTGCCAGCAGTATGTTAGAAGTCACAACCGCCCCTTAGCCGTGCTGTGTACACGGATTAGGTGGTTCAGTGTGAACTCAAGACGAGAAGGAACACTAACGCTTGGATCGTACTGATCCCTAAGGTGCATCGGAATTTGGGTACAACCAGCTCGTTGACTAAGGACGTGCGCCAAGCCAAGAAGACTTACGGAGGTCTTGACAAGGAGTCCCTGGTCCAGTCGAGAGTATTTCGGTGGAGAGGTGGTCCAAGTCAAGGGAAAGTGTGTAGAAAATGGGTCCGTCGTGCTCGAGTGCTCGAAGGCCGAGGCAAAACGGTAATGGTGCACAAAACTTGTGAATAAAACGAAGACATGTATATTAAATAAGTTAGACATTTTCTTCAATAAATACCAGATACATTATTAAATAATTCACGAGAGTATAAGGGCAATATGATCATTAAGTGTGTGCTTGTGTAAGAAATCAAGAGATCATCGTTGATTGTGCACATGTCTTTTACATAGATTGATTTCATGTATCATATCGTCAATTGTTAATACTATCAAGTTATTCAAACAGTAGTCAATTAGGTTGATCAAGGTTGGAATGGGGTAAACATAGGGTTTTATTGTAAAAAAATTCACTCGGCTGAAGTCGCAACAAGATTGGTGGTCGCCTTCAAGTCGCGACGCAAGGCACGGTCGCGTTATGCTGAACCGGCCGGCGGGGTGAACCGGGACCAGGTCGCGACGTGTCGGTCCGCCGCTTTCATAACGCGTCGGATCCCGGGGTCGCGACCTCTGAGATCACGGCGTATCGCGCCGTCGCGACCTCAGGAGGTGGCCCGAGCCCAGAAAAGAGTTTTTTTGCTTTTTTCTAGGTGGGTCAGTCTGACACATAGTCACTAAAAATTCAATAATAAATCGTATAAAGATCCAAAAAGCATGAAATTAGTTCTAAACGAAAGTAGACATGTATATCTATCAACATGCACGATTAATTTGAAAATAGACAAGGTTTAGATATGCATTGATCATGTTACTTTCCGGTGATCTAAACAGGCACAGTCAGGGTTCAACGAATTAATCAAAGATGTACACTTGATGAAAAATCATGAAACCAGCAGCGTTTGAAAGCTAACACGAAGCAGTATTGCACGAAGTTTAAAGGTTATCATGAAGAGTTAGGTACATGCAACAGACAGAGATTCAAAGATTTAATTCTCCCTCATGGGAGGTCAAAATAGAGCAAGACTAGGAGCTTTTGAAAGCTAGTGTGATTTAGTATAACTGGAATTTTATCATGGCACGGGAATAGTACATGCAAGGAATTAGAGAAAACATGAGATTCGGGTTCATGGTAACAGCCGGATTTCATGAATTAAATTCGCCCAAGTGGATGAACGGAATACAACGAAACATAGGGCTTTTGAAGAGGTACATGAAGGCTACCTAGGGTAATTATTTCACGATTTTTGCTTGAGAGATTGCCTACCTTTTCGTGAAGTAAGAAAGCCCTAGTTTGAATGACGAAAATAAGAGAACCCTTCTTGCTCCAAGCCTTCTCCTTCCTTGCTCCTTGGTCCAGATCTTCTCCACTTCATCTCCAAAAGTCTTAGCACGAAATTGTGGGGTGCTAGGGTCAAATGGGGGGTGTTTTGATGGTTTGAGAGTTCTAAATCACCTAAAACTCTTTCCTCCTCCTTTAATTACGAATTTCTATAATTATCACCTATTTTTCTTGCTATTATCCATCTAATAAGATAGGGATGGCCTAATTTCGTGGCCAATGGGGTTAGGATGGGTTAGGACTCTATTTTGGATATTTATGAGTTATTTAATATTTATCTTGACCCCTTTTCATTTATTTAATTAATTAGGTACGAATTTCACCTAATACTTCTTATCCCATAATGGCTCTCCTCATTTAGGCCCAACAACCCATGTTAGGACCATTAGTATAACACATTGCTAATTTAGCTTGATGGGCTTTGATTTAAATCATTCTATTTTAGTTATCTCCATTTATTCTAATTAAATCAATTTATCTCATTTATTTAAATAATAAAATTTATTTTTCTTGATTTTAAAAAATAAAGGGTGCTACAGCCATGATGGACTATTTTCTATTTTCAAAAGAAAAAATAAAAATTAAGAACATCTATTAGAGAAAGTGACTTATTTTTAATCACTGTCATAATATCAGAAGTCACAACATCTTTACTTTTCATTTTCTTTAATTTTTAGTTTTTATTTTTAGTTTTTTAATATTTATGAGTTTTGATAAATATTTTTCATCTTTTTGACGCCACTTCTTAATGAATAGTTTTTGTTTAACGAGATTGGTCTTATGAGAGATCAATCTCGTTATTTGTAATTGTAGCTTGAGAAAAGATCATCAAACCCCAATCGCAATATATAGTGGGGGTAATATTTTCTTCAAGGCAAATATGGAACACCTCCACAAAACTTTTTTTTTTAATTATATATATATATATATCATGTTCATGTTCAATATATTCTCTTGTACATTACGTTTTTGTGAAATGTACCCGTAAATATGTTGAATCCATTTATATTTTCCATGTTGTGCAGTGTGTCTGTCGATGATTAAATATAATGATCTATGCTGGTCATGCACTGTTTTTACAACAATCTTAGAGAAAATATCGATCATGACTTTGTCATCTTCAAAGTTTAGCCCAAAAGTGGACATGTCTAGGATACCAACAAAATTTTTATATGGAAACGCTTCAAATGTTGGCAACAATAGATGAAGATATAGTTCACTATGATCGAGTTGATTTTAGTAATAGAGTCTAATCCTCTAAAGGTGGTTGAGGGTGATTTTAAAAATGCAAAGAAGATTAAGGAATGGAAGAGAAGGATCGACTAAAACATGAGTGTATCTTAACTGCATTGTTAGATGTTTTATTTGACGTCTATAGCTCCTCTATGTTCTTGACTTCTAAGGCGCTATGTGATGAACTTAATCAGAAATACAACATCGAAAACCAAGGTTTGGAAAATTTTATGTGGGTAAGTTCCTCAAATTTCCCATGGTGGAGGACAGATCTGTGGCTGAACAGACACATAAGTCTCCTTATGATCTATAGCTTGACAAAGGCTGATATGAAACTCCCAAACAAGACATCAGAAAAAATGATATTATGAGAAAGCTTTTGATGATGCATTTGAACAAATATTATTATATGGACATGCATGAGTACAATTATCATTAAAACAAATATATTTATGATATCTATGAGAGAAAATTATTACTAAATATATTTATATATTCATGAGTTTTAATTATCATCAAAATAAAAAGATAATATATGTGAGAGTGGTTCAACACGCTTTTAGTTAACTATAGCTTAAAGTGTGGTTTAGTTTAGATTTTATAACTTAACTTAGTCTAGTTTAAAAGGTTGTGTTCTCCTCATCCCTTCTATCTTCTTCATGTCTTTTTCATTTCCACTTTAGCTTAACTTTAAATGTTACAATTTGTACGTGCTAGAAGTACTTAGTCTTTAGTCAATGTTTAGTTAAAGTGTGGTTTAGCTTAGTTTATATAGCTTAACTTCATTTAATTTTAAAGGTTGTGCAATCTCTATCTCTTATACTTCCTTCTTGTGTTTTCCTTTCTATTTTAGTTTAAGTTTTTATGTGTTAAAAATAAATAGTCCTTAGTTTATTCTTTATGATAGTTTTTGCTCCATAGCTTAGATTGTAGTTAGAGGTAGTCATGTAGTGTTGTGAGTGTGTGTGTGTGTTTTAGTTAGTGGGCTATGCAGATTTGGTTAGTGGGCCATGGAGTTGTAGTGTTGTGAGTGTATGGGTATTGGTTAGTGGGCCATAGAGTTGTAGTGTTGTGAGTGTGTAGGAGTGTGTGTGAGTTTGTAACTTTGTACATTGAATTTGTTTTGAAGGTGTACTTTAGGTATGTGATGTGAGTGAGTGAGTGTGCTTAGTTTGAAGTATTGAGTGAAGTTGATGGTTTTAATGCACTATTTTATAAGTAGTTAGTTACATTAAAGTGTTGATTTGGGTAGATTTAGAGTTAATGTTTAGTGTATTATTTTAGATTAGGATGTCAATAGATTAAGATAGTTCTCTATTTTAAGTGGTGTTTGAGATTAGTGGTTTTAATATTCAATTTTTAGTTTGTAGTTTAATCTTCTTGTTTTATTAGTTTTAATATGGCTTTTATGTTGTATTGTTAGCATTATTTCTTTCCTTTTATTAATTTAGAAAAGTCATCTTCAAATCTTTTCTGTTCTTTTGTACATATATATAAATCAAATAAGGACACTTAACTTAGTTTCTATTACCTCCCAGTGGAATTGACCCGATCTTGCCGTCTACTACTCTTCTCCATCTTTATGCAAATCGGACTTTAGAAATTAATTTAGTAATTAGCGATGTGATTAACGACACACACCATTAAACCATCAAATTTTGGCGCCATTGTCAGAGAAGACACGGCAAACCCGAGTGAGGTCTTTGTGATTTCTTGTAGATACACTAACTCTTTCTCTTTTTTTCTTGTTGGAAAAAGAAGAAGAAAAAATAGGAGGCTTAAACAAGGTGCACTTGTTGTCCCCAGGAAGCTGGCGAGTTGGAGGGTCCGCGAGAGACTAACGAAAGTGGAGCAGTGCCTGGATCTTCTCTAACGGCTATTGATGTTGTTGTCGCCGTGTACCCCCCATTGTAGAGATGAGGAAGAGGAGCAGGGAGGCGAGCATGCTAACGACCCCTCTGTTCCTATAGCCCGACGCAGGGAGAGAGAGAGAGAGAGAGAGAGGTTGGAGTTGCAAGGACAGGTGGGGGGGGGAGAAGGTGAGGCGACGTGTGGAGTAGGGGGGGGGTAAAAGACCAGTCAATGTCAGAGTCCGGATTTAATCTGAATTCGGATCCAAAATTGCCCAAATTTTAAATCCGATCTGGATCTGATCTATTGACAGGGCTACCAACGAGAATGTCGAGGACGGATGAGATGTTTTGCATATGCAATAAGGGCATAATCACAAATAAAATTGTAGGATGATTTTCTCGCAATTAACATTTTGACAAAGATAATTTAAAATAAAAGTCCCCTTTTAAGTTTTTAACTAGTCCCCTCCCCAGGTATTTTAACAGAAATTTGTCACGAGACCGAGACGTGGAGACGTCCATTTGACTAAGGAGAGGAGCGTGGAAGGGTCTCCTCTCGGGAGACCGGAAGCTCCCACCTCTCTTGGCCTAATTTGATTGATGGTAAACTACCCATGGGTAGTTTAACCATGGGTTGCTTAACCACAAATTTACCGAAATTTGCTTTGACAACTTACCCCCTCTAACCATGGGTAACTGGTTATAGATTACCCACTTTCTTTTTTTTTAAGTCAACTTAACACTTTGACCCAAGTATCTTTCTTTGTAATTAAGAAATACAAAAATATTACATATACATAGTTAAAATAATATTTATAATTTAATAAATATTTTTTTAAATTAAAAAAAAAAAAAAGCTACCCAGGTGGGTAGCGCTACCCCACCTCTTGGGGCCAGTTTGATAGGAGGGGTACCTGGTTTAACCAAAAGTACCCTTGGTTAAAGTCACTTTTTAGTTTGGGTGGGTGGGTGGGGGTAACCAGGGGTACCCCTGGTTACCCCCTTTTTTGTGGGTAACTCTACCCCTCTCAAAAGGTGGGGTAGAGGGGGGTAACTTTTTTTTTTTTTCAATTTTTTTAAAAAATTATCATTAAATGTAATAAAA
Organism: Colocasia esculenta; assembly: GCA_014218235.1. Classification (NCBI taxonomy): domain Eukaryota; kingdom Viridiplantae; phylum Streptophyta; class Magnoliopsida; order Alismatales; family Araceae; genus Colocasia; species Colocasia esculenta. Next base: position 34,093 of record JACBKR010001600.1, on the reverse strand, counting down.
TTTTATTATATATCTCTTAAAATTAATTTTTTACATTCTCTATAAAGATAAATAGAGTCAAAGTACATAGTTGACTAAAAAAAAGAAAAATTAACCATGGATATTTAACCAACAATTCAAAGTGATTTTCTATAAAAAGGTGGGTTAGCCCACCCATGGGTAATTTACCCATGGGTAAACTAACCTCTTGTCAAATTGGCCCTTGAGGTGGGGCAGCACTACCATGGTAACCTGCAAAAAGAGCAGGTTACCGATGGGCAACCTTAACCCCCCTCCCCCCTCCCAAACTGGCCAGAGAACCCTAGCTCGAGGTGAGCGGTGGGTTTCCATGGCGAAGGTGGAAGAGGAGGGCGAAGGGGACGAGCTCACCCTGTCTGCCGCCATCCACAGGGTGCAGCTCGCCCTCCTCGACGACGGTCCCTGCACCGACCGCCAGCTCTTCGCCGCCGGCGGCCTCCTCTCCCGCCCCGATTACGAGGACGTCGTTGTGGAGCGCTCCATCGTCGGCCTCTGCGGCCATCCGGCCTGCCCCAACCCCCTCCCGGCCGACCGCCCACGCCGGGGGCACTACCGCATCTCCCTCAGCGAGCACAAGGTGTACGACCTCGAGGAGACGTACAAGTTCTGCTCCGAGGCCTGCGTCATCGGTAGCCGGGCCTTCTCCGGCAGCCTCCAGCCGGAGCGATGCCCCTCGACGGGGCCGGGGAGGGTGGCCGAGCTGCTGCGGCTGTTCGAGGACCTGTCGTTGCAGAGGCGGCCTGGCCCCAGGCGGCGGCGGCCCAGAAGGGCGGCGGAGGAGGATGGGGATTTCGGGTTCTCGAAGCTGACGATTCATGAGAAGAGCGAGGTGGCGTCCGGCGACGTCACGGCCGAGGAATGGATTGGCCCCTCCAATGCTATCGAGGGTTATGTGCCCCAGCGGGAAAGGAACCAAGGTGCGTGGCTCGTCTTCTCTATCTGCCTATCTAAATCCCGCTCTCCATGGTCTTCTTTCGTTTTCTGCCCACCTCACACCCCCCTTTTTCCACCCCCTTTTTGTGGATCCATTTGTCCTTCGCGGGCTTCCTCTGCGAACACAGGTGTGAGCTTTGGAGTCTTGTCTTGCAGGGGCTGATGTTAAGCGAAAAGCGAAATCAAAACCCAAAGAAAAGCCTATGCCTGCAAAGTTTAGCATCGACATTGATGAGATAGCATCGGAGTTTGCAAGTAGTGTAATTGTTGGGGAGCCATTTAGCATTGCCGCCCCTGGGCCATCTTCGTCCGTGCTCGCATCGAATGGTTTAGAGCAGGGAGTTCCAAGACTGGAGGATGCTCATGTGGGGAAGGGTGAAGTGAATGAGAAGGGGCAATTGAAAGAACCACCTGCATTGAAGTCTTCCTTGAAGACTTCTGGAGCAAAATCGCGGAACCGTACTGTTAAATGGGCCGACGAGGAAAATGTCGAGGCTTTGGAAGAGTCAGCACGTTCAGTTGCGAGAGAGGTTAGCGAGCAAAGGAGAGAGAGCTCTACGACACTAAGCGAGGAAGATGAGGACAGCTCACAGAGGCTTGCATCGGCAGAGGCTTGTGTGGCTGCACTCGTCCAGGCAGCTGACTCAGTTGCTTCTGGCGAATTGGAATCTGTAGATGCAGGTAAAGTTTTCTTTGTGTGTGTAACTTTTGCGGTTTCTTTGTAAGATAATCTGCTAAAAAAATGCTGTGTTTTTTTGCAGCCACTGAAGCTGGAATAGTGATACTGCCGCTCCCCATTGATTCGGAGGAGATGGATTTTGAGGCAGACGAAGATGCCTTCGAATTTGATAAGGGGTTCGTGAAGTGGCCGAAGAAGACTGTACTCTTGGATACTGACATGTTCGAAGTTGAGGATTCCTGGCATGATACACCACCAGAGGGCTTTTGCTTGACCGTGGGTACCTAGATCCTGGAAAGATGATTATTTTCTGTTTGCTAGTGTTTTACCTTGTCTTTAATGATGAGATTTGAGGAACCTGTTTCTCCACAGTTATCTGCCTTCGCAACCATGTGGAATGCATTGTTTGGCTGGATTACTTGTTCCTCTCTGGCTTTCATATATGGCAGAGATGAAAGCTCAGTGGACGACTTCTTGTCTGTCAATGGTAGAGAATACCCTCGCAAGATAGTTCTACAAGATGGCCGATCATCTGAAATCAAGCAAACTATGGCTGGTTGTATTGCCCGTGCCTTGCCACAGCTTGTTACGGATCTCCACCTGCGGACACCAGTTTCTTCTATTGAGAAAGCTATGGTATGGCAATATAACCTTTATAATAAATCTTACAGTATGTGGAAATTTCCCAATGTATATGCAAAAAACATCATTTAGCATCACACTGTTTTTGTGATATTCATGTATTCTTTTTAATTTTAAAACTGAGTTCCCATAATTTTATGACTGTAGTTTTTAAGTCCTTTTCTTGTCCGCTTTAGAAGTCCTGATCTTTCTGTTCTTTTTTGGAGAATTGCTCGAAGATAGGTTTTATGTTTATTTTCTTCACTGTCAAGCCTGCCTATCACAAGTTTCTTGTTCGCTTTAGAAGTCCCCTGCATTCCTAGCTCACTATTTTCAATCTACACAGTTATGAAAGACTTGTCACCTTCTTGCTTGCCAAGGCTGAGAACAGTGCATCAGATGTTGATGTTGAGCTCACCACTTCACATAGCATGTTGTCTGATCTGCACAATGGAGCATTCTTTTTTCTTTTTCCTGAAAGTGGATAGCACCAATTAGTATATTAAAGAAAAGCACATGTAGTGGAGCATTCTTACTTGCACAGATCGCAATTATTCTTTCTTTTCTTCCCTTTTTTCCATGTACCCTAACAATTAGGTCACTAGATCACGTAGGATGCTTGTCACTTTCACCTACATCTGAACATAAGAATGAGAAAAGAAATAAGGCCTACACTAAATGGTGGCTGCATCTTTGTCACCAGTAGTGACACAAGGAGTCCCAGTCTTTCCATATGGATCTGCCTCTCCCTGTTTTAGAAAGAGAAACTATAATCTGAGATCATCATGTTTGAAGGTTTGAACCACCTTTGCCTGTTATCTTAATTAGCTGAGTATAACCCTAATCCTGTTCTCCCTTCCTTTAGCACATTCATTGCTGTTTGATTTACTAACATCGTAGTCAAATTTCACCTACCACAACCCGTATGTTTTGATGTGTACTCGTGCAAAACCCATTTGTCATTTTCTTATGTTTGTCTCCTGAGTCAAAGAATGATCTCCAACTGTCATTCTGATGTAGTTCCTGAGGTTAACACGCAGGCAGACTGAACTGCAGTGTTAAAACCAACTAGCTCATTTCAGATCTCATTGGCATTTGCATTTAAATTTAACTGGTTGTTGCACACCCATGAATAAAAGAAAATGTGCAGACAGAAAGCTGGAGGATTGTGACTAGGGCCCTACTTTATAATGTGTGAGATGGAGACTGGGAGAAAAGAGAAATGACTCTTCACTGGACCTCCCATGGCTTCAAATTTTGTAATCATCCATAACAAGAGTCCAGGATAACCAGATGTTGTGGTACCATGGCTGTGCTTAATTGTAAAGTGGGGAACCACAACTCCTCGCTCGTTTTGTTCTTGGGGAGTTAAGTAGGCGCATTGTCTTGGTGTGGTATTTTTTGTGGGGAGATTTTATATGTACATCCATTGTACATCCTTTTCTTTAATATACTCGTGGTACCATCCACGTTTTAAAGGGGAAAAAAAGAGTCCAAGATATCATGTAGTCAACGTGGGCTGCAGGAGTGAGAGTCAGTGGGCCATATCTTTCCTGAACGTGATTTTGCTCCGCAAGTGTATACTGTGGCCCCAGATTTTCCACAACTTGGGATCGAATAAGGACATCGTTGATTTGGTACTTGGTAGACACCTTCATGAGGCACTGGTTCACCTCCACTAGACATAGGTTCTTGGCTTTCCACTGAGTTAATTTTTTTCTGCATCTTTAGGAGGAAAATGCCACTCAGAAATCTTGAGCTATCCGTAATGCAAAGGAAGTTCTTAGTATTAGATCAGAAAGCCCAGTAATTCTGAATATGCCACTATGCTTTATCCACATTAATTCCAACAATGATGCGCTTATCGAAATTAATTTTCATACCTAGGGATGTAAACGATCCGAGTCGAGCCGAGTTATACTCCCGAGTTATACTCTGCTCGAATTCAAACTCGTTTATATTGGCGAGCTCGAACTCGGCTCGAAACTCGTCAAGCTTCTCCGATTGATGCTTGAACTCGGCTCGTTACAAATTTTCTAAACTCGAACTCGACTCGCCAAACAGCTCGTTTATATAATTGAGCTCAGATTGAACTCGAATTCGAGTTAAAACACAAACTCAAAATCGAACTTAAAATTAAATATTTAAATAAATTATAATCTTTTTAAATAAACATTTAAACGAGCTCCTCGCTCGACAGCTAAGAGGGCTTTTTTTATTAATATTAGAAGGCGAAAATGGCACGGAAGACTTGCGGTGAAGGGGGTTGTTTATAGGCAACCCAGCCCCGCCAACACTTATCGCAGCCGATATGGGACTAAATGAGACATTGAGACAGGGATGCAGGGTCCAGCCGTGTGTGAGCGGGGTGGGCATTGGAGCAAGGGGTGGGTGGCCAGATGTCGAAGAACGCCAACGCGGGCATCGCGGTGGCATTTGGCATCGCCGGGAAGCACCGGGGAGCCAGGCCGCGGTGTCTGGCCAGGGAGGATGGCGTCGAAACCGTCGAGCACCACCGCGGCCCACATATGGCTTCTGCCCGGGCAGGGAGGCTCCAAGGCCATCGTCGCCGCCGCCAAGAGCTCCGTCCGGCATTGGTGGAGTGTCCGCGGCGGCCGCCAGTGGCACCGGGGGCCGACGACCACGTCCCTTCGCCGCTCGGCCCGCTCCCTGCATAGGTGCTCGTCGGGAGGAGGAAGAAGACTTCGCCAATTCGCGGTGCCCATGGACCTTAGAACATTTGATATTTGTGTAAAAACTTTTTTCTCATTTGATTCAACCTAGATTTCACCTATATACCTTATTTACTTAATTTGTGCATGTACCCCTGACTTATTTACTCTAAAGGCTGTCAAACTGTGTGTATATTTTATATGTTCAACTTTTACATATCAACTCCTAACTTTTTTTTATTTCTTACATCTCATTTTGTCAAAGTATACAAAGAATTTATTCTTTATAAAAATCTTTAATAATTTAACTTATTTAATAACTAGTATCTAAACGAATTATTAACGAGTATTTAATCGAGTTCTTAACGAGCTCTTAAACGAGCCGTTCACGAGTGTATTCGAGTCGAGCTCACATGTGTTCAGACTCGGCTCATTTATAAACTGAGTTTTTTTTTTGTTCAAACTCGGCTCGTTAATTAAATAAACGAGTCGAATCGAGTTTTTTTCAAGTCGAGTTTCGAGCTACTCATCGAACGTATCAGCTCGTTTACACCTCTATTCATACCAGAGCAAGCTTCAACAATCTTCATTATGCAAAATAAGGATCCTCAACTGGGGAGTATTGCCTCAGGAAATGAAGCATCATCAGTATACTGAATGCAACTTTTGCCTTATCGGATTTTGATTTTGTCTCAGATAGGAAGGAGAGAGGAGATATCAAAGAGATCTTGATTTTGTCTCAGATAGGAAAGAGAGAGGAGATCTCAAAGAGATCTTGGTAAAATCTCAGGAGATTGGGATGGAAAAAAGAGATATACACATATATTAATCTCTTAATCTGCAAAAAAGAGATATACACATATATCCCTGGATACATTGTCAATTTCTATACCCTAAACACATGGGAACAAAGAGGAAGTATTAGGAGAGTATCACTTCTCTTGGAACAAAGAGGAATGATTGTCTTTAGTAGCTCCTTTTAATCCATTTCCCCCATAAACAAAGGTTAGAGAAGATGATGATTAGATTAACACAATTTTATATGAACGATGCAAAAAATACATTTACACATATATAAGAATTACTTTCCTGGATCGCAATGCCATCTCAACATGTTACAATGCTCAAACCCAGATCATTCTCATCTCGTCCCCCTTTCCTCCTTCCTTCTCTTCTTTTTCCTCCTCTTTTATTTTCTCTTTGTCCTCCTTGATCCTACTCTGCCCACTACTCTTCCTGCCCTTCCATCTCCCTCTTATTCTTGATCTCGGGAGCATTTCTTCTCGGGAACCTTGGAGAGACAGAGATCTCAGTGATTTCATAAGAGATGGGATACTGTGATTCATCATCATCATCAGAGCCTTATCCCATTATTTGGGGTTGGCTACATGAATCCTTTTCCGCCTTTAGATCAGAATTTATATAAGGATTTGACTTTTTTTTTACTGCTGGCTGTCAACCTAACGCAAATCCTCCTCCTTTCTCACCCGAGCTTGGGACCGGCCATGGCGGAGTTATGGCATACCATGATTGAATGTCATTAATGCATAAGGGAGTCCAGGCAATCTGAATTTCTCAGTTCCAGCTCTTTTTTTCCGTTATGGTGCACATCCAACCAAACATGTTGGCAACAAATGATAATAAAAGAGGTGATGATGATGAACATTGTCTGAGAACCCTTGAGTTAGTGAAGAATCTGAATACCTTATCATTGATGATAGAGGAAACCTGGTTGCACTAAGACAATCAATCAATGCCTGAATCCAATTGCTATAAACATTCCCAAGAGTCCCTACTATAGGCTTTGTTGAAATATAATTTGCAAGCTAGTCCTTTATCTTCTCCTTTCTTTCAAGTGGATAGGGTTTCCTCCTGCCATGTAGGAAGTCTAGTTAGTTGTCTTCAGTAAGCTTAGGTAACATTATTGTTAACCTCAGCCAACATCCCGGACAAGATTAAGCATTTGATAGACTCACAAGACTGAAGTCCTCTACTTCAACAGCCTCATCGTTCCTAGAGAATAATCTCAAAGGCTTGATTAAAGCATTCACTCTCACTAGCTTCCGAAAAACTATATCAAACAGCCCTTATAAACACGTGACAACTTTGCAGAATAGAGATTTTAGGGATAATAGAAAGGAATGCTGTAACCAGTGGATGAACCCTCATCAGTTTTCAATGTTCAAAAGTTTCTGATAACAGATAATGGGAACTCCATCATGTTCTGGTGCTTTGCCCCCTCTCACGCCAAAAACCACCTCCACCCCATCATCTGAGATATAAATGGTAAAGAGAGTTTGTTCCTGATTAGATAATGTTGTGCTCTAATATCTTTGTAAGGAGGGATGCCATCCACTTTCTTCTGTGGATAAAACCTTATATTAATATAACTGAAATGGTATACTCTGCAGACCATTTTTCATCCTTCAAGAACTCGCCTTTTTCTTTCTGCATGAAAAACGGATGTACTAAGATGGTTATTTGATTGGGATCTTCTTTATAAATAGGACATAGATTAGATTCACATATTACATGTTAATAACTAGAAATATGGAAACAAATGGATGGATAACCAGATAACTAGATCTGGAGAAATATGTTTTCTTGTCCTTGTCCAACATTCTATATAATTGCTTCCGTATACAAATCTACTAGTCAAAAACAGACATTTCCATATCATCCCTTTAAACTTCTGAAACATGTGGATAATTTGATATTCAGTTGCCTGAGGGAAGGCAACTAGTTGATCAATAATTTTGCTGATCTTGGCTTGCTGGTGATGAAATAGCTGATTCTGTAAAGCTTCTCTCTTCTTATATTTGTAGAGAGATTCGTTTTCTTCATCTTTTGTATAAGACTGTGTTATGCACTTCTCCTGGGAATAGGAGATAGTGTAACATTGACTAAAATTCAACTTGTTTTTCTAGCTGTAGTCCTCAACATATTTTCCAGTGACCTATTTCAACATTTATGTCAGAGAAAAGCAATTCACCTGATAAAATGTTGCTTTGGAATCCCGGCCTAGACATGTCCTCCCTCGTGCACATCTGGAGGAAAATCTGGGTGTTACCTTTGCTACATGCACTAGGAAACTTGAAAAGTTGTCCAGCATATTGATGCTGATTTTCAAAAAGTATCATCCTAATATATCTATCACTAAAGTTGATGTCGGCATTGGTATAAAATTGGGATTTTGCGTATATGTTGTAAAAGATTACCCATTTGCAGATATTTCCATCTTGGCAAAAAGTGTTGGGTGGTAGAGGTTTGTGTATGTACAGTAATCACACATGGTTTATGTACATACATTCATTGTACTGGAAACTTTTTCTGATATGGCATATTTTTGGTCTTTTCCATTTTGGCAAAGAATCCCGTTAAAATTGTCCTTTATAAAGTTTTTTTTGAAAGTGGATGGTACCACATTAATATAAAGTAAAAGGAGATTTTACAATTTTCCTTTATAATGTTGCAGAACCCCGAACCATGTCTTTATTTTGGTTCATGAGGCATGCTCTTGGAAACTTGTTATGCATCTCTGCTACATTGTGGCGCATTATGTAATGAGCTTTATCCCATTTGCATACTTACTATGTTTTATCTATTAACATGTGACGCTCATCTTCCATCCTTATCTTGGATTTCCTTATCGGTTATTGCTACATGTGTACCTAATGTGGAGTGTGTTTAGGCACACTTGCTCGAGACGATGTCATTTGTGGATGCATTGCCCGCCTTCAAGATCAATCAGTGGCGCGTCATTGTTCTTCTCTTTGTTGATGCCCTCTCTGTGCATAGAATTCCAGCAGTTACTCAACAGATGACAAGTAGCAGAGTTTTGTTGCAAAAGGTGATCGTCATTGTTCTTCTCTTTGTTGATGCCCTCTCTGTGCATAGAATTCCAGCAGTTACTCAACAGATGACAAGTAGCAGAGTTTTGTTGCAAAAGTGATCTTACAAGAAATTACGTTCTTATCATTCATTGGCAACTAATCGCTACCATTTAATACATGGCAGGTGCTTGATGCTGCACGAGTAAGTTGGGATGAGTATGAATCCTTGAAAGATCTCATTCTTCCATTAGGCAGGGTGCCCCAATTCTCTGTTCAGAGTGGTGGGTAACTCAGGAATGGAGGAGCTTTGCCCTGGAAGCAAGTTTGAATCCATGTGAACACGTTGGGTCATCACTCTGGTTTTATTTTCAAGAGCTGGTGCCTTGATGTGTACATGCAAGTCAGTCTTCTTTGTTCCAACCTCCGATTACTTCTCTCTCTCATGATCTATTGTTTAACGGATGGAAATCACAGGATTCTTCAGTGTAATAGAGATGAAAACTCCAGCCAAATGGCATGCTATCCATTTGGTTTCCGGCGCCTGTTGTATATCCTCTGGGTTAGCTTAGACCTGGAGAACTGAGCTTTCTGGTTCCTAGTGTGTGTTTGGTCTCCAAGGGGGGCTGAGGGTTGGAAATGTGTAATCTGACCATGGATATGTCCACCAGTTAGTTCATGAACCTAATCACTGCCGCCCCATGTGTGTGTGTGCGCGTGCGTGTGTGCGCGCGCGCGTGTGTGCGTGTGCGCATGTGCGTGCGCGCGCGTGCACTGTTTGCTCACTCTTCATATTTATGAATTGTCAAGATACCCATGATGTGTCCAAATACTTGCATTATGTTGAGATCACGAGTGTACCTTCAATTCAGCTTTCTTAAGGATGCATAATAAGATCACATAGGGTGCTTTTATTTTTTAATTACAAAATTATAAATAGAACTATTGAGACCCATCAGGGAGATGTTCGATAAGTCATATAGACATGAGGCTGGTTGAAGCCGGCCTCACCCACGGTGTTAGCACTACAAGTAGATGAAGAAGTTGAATTAGAAGTGATGCTGCTAGGTAGTCATCTTTGTCGTCCTTAAGGTCATGGTGGGTGCCCTTACCTATGGTTTGGTCTGTATAAAAAATCTATGGCTAAAATCTTATGATGGGTATTTAAGAAATAGTAAAAAGTTTTTAAAATGTAAGACTTTTTTTTTGGCAAAAAGAAACAGAAGAGAATGGACAAGGGTGAAGGGCTGCCGTTGGATAGCCCAAAGGACTCTTCCTTGTGAAAGCTAGAATGGGAACTAGTTCGGTGGAAAAATGTGTACATACATTTCATGAACCTTAAAATATATGGTAAACAATGCACACTAATGCAAAATTTTTGTAGTATGTGTATGGTGTATTGTGCATTCATGCGTTACATATTAGGACTTAAAAATACTATATTAGTGTAAATTGAATAATTCCTGCAGCTGCAAGCGGCATCCAATGGCTGACTTAATTAGGCACTCTCACATGAGTGGCACTTGGCAACCGTGGGCATTGAAGATATGGAGAACAAGCCATATACTTGATGATTCTTGCATGGTCATTTGTAGAGAGAATTTATGCTCGTCTTATGGTGGGCGAGTACCATCTATCTCCGATGCGTATAGATCTCACTCACATATATTTAAGATATGTTGTGCTCATTAGTCTCAGTATGTGCAAAAAATATTTCTTTTCGACTTTAAAATACTCGTGTTGATTAGTGTGTGAAGTATTGTAGCCCAAGGTGGTCTATAGAGAGAAACAGTTTTGTAACACCATTTGGTAACATCATCATTAAAACTGTGCCACATCAGCAACTGAAGTAAAAAATTAAAAACACCTCATAAATGATGAGATTGTGGTGTATTTTGATTGATGTGTTACTTTAATGTGTTACTAAACCATTTTTCGTCTATAGAGTAGGGAAATCCCAAGATGGTGTCTTTGGTGTGGCTTTCACTTTTTGTGTATGAAACTTCTTTGCCCTCATTCGGTGGAGGAAAATGTGATTCGTCAATTGGGCTCATTGTCAAAAAATAAGTTTGGGGAACAATAATGGTGAGGAGGTCGGTATATAGTGGAGGTCGAAGATAGAAGACGGAGGGGAGATTATGGTCGAGCAACAAGAAGGGGAAGAAGGAAGGGAAGGGGGAGGGGGGACAAGGGTGGCTCCCCCAACCCACCAAATTGCCTTAGATGCAGCGGCGCCTCCGAGCCATCATGCGTCATGACCTCCTATGTCATCGCCAAAGAGGGAAACTACTCGACAAACTCTCGTGGTGGTTAGGGTTCGCAAGTGAGCTTTACCCTCTTTTAGAGCGAGTGAGGGGTCTCTCTTTAGGGGAACCTAAGAGAAGGGCAGCCTACAGTCTTGGGAACCCATATTCTTAAATGGCAACTATGGAAGAGATAGTTGTGGGGACACGAAAGCAAATTCTCAAATATTGGGAGTACAGATAAAAGGAAGAGAAAAAAAAAATCCATGATCTCATCTGATCTTATGAGATTCTTTGCTTGATCTTATCCTATCCAAAAATAATCTTACAATTTCCATATATAGACGTGTATTCTCTTGTTGGGGAAACAATTATAATGAGATGAAGTTGAAGAAATTCACATTGTCTACCCACCACTCATAGCCTATTTTGGCAGCGAGTTATGTACTATTGAATTAAAATATTTAGGTGTAACTTAACTTATTTTTTAATCTATTTTATTTTGAAACACAAAAAATACGTTCGAGGGTAACTCTACCTCACCTAAAAAGATAGAGTAGAATTATCCCAACGTATCCCTAGTTAACTGGCCATGCCCCTGATTAACTTATATCACCATGTCAAAGTCACTTCAATTTTAATCATGTATTTATACTCACATACCCAAAGATAAAATGGTTCTCAAAATGACCCTTAACATGTCACCACCTCCATGTGAGAGACACTCCTAACCCACCCCTCCCCCTCGCTATCTCCAATGGCAGATCTAGAGTATATCCAGTGGGGTCCTAAGAATCCATTGGATTTTTAAAATCCTATTAGGGAGCTTAAAATTTTTCATTAAATTGATTTGGTTAGAATTTTTTTTTAAAGAGAGTGATCTACTGAATTAATAAAATGATCCCACTGAATAAAATTTCTACATCCGTCACGGGCTATCTCCATTGTCAAGTTCCCAACCCCTATCTTCACATTGCCTCCCTAAAAATGAGTTAATGACAACTAAAAATAAATTAAACTTTGCCATCCCACGTCAGAGAATGAGACCAATAGGTGATAAAATAGACTGGATAGTCTTTATCTCCTTCTTTGTAGAATACGGTGATGGGTCTTGGGGTTATTCAAATCTCCATGCTAATTGAAACCATGCCGCTACAAACTCCTTATAGGAGATACCAACTTGCCCATGGTTAAAATTTTATTTTAAAATGAAGAATATTTAATTGAATGATTTAAAAAACAAAGATACTTTTTTCTAGTGATTTCTAACTTTTTTTTTCTATTTTTGTTGAGTATGCATTGTATATAAATTTTAAAAAACATGTACCATGCAAAAAGATACGAGATAAGATGTGCTAATACTATATTCGTCTTAAATGGGGGTTAAGTAAGACACTTGCACACTTAATATTATTCTTTTAACTTATATGTGGAGCCAAAATAACACATTTTTGCATAGGGAGCTTATGTAGTTGTCACCTCGTCTCTCTACTTTTTCTTGAGTTTTCTCGTCCTTATGGGATCCAATCACATCAAAGTATGTTTGACATGTCATTTTTTATTAAGAAAAATATTTATTACACTCCCTTAATTTACTTTCAGAATATTTTAGGCCTCTCCATTGATCAATGTTGTAGCGGTCCTCGTCGTTCAAATCCGTTAATCTAATAATGAGTTTGACCCGACTCCGTCTCCCGCGAACGAGGCGTAGCCTCGCAAGGGATACCATTCATAAGTCCGTAGAAATATAAAGGAAACAGCTCAAATATATATAAGATTGTCATCTCACACATATTTACATGAAATATACATAGCCGTTTTTCTCAACTGTAGCCAGACACAAGTACAACAACGATCTGGGGCATACCCCGAGGTGTACAAAGAAAGAAGATTACACTGCTGGTGGTGCAGACCCAACTCTGCTACGGTGCAGCTTCGAACTAGAAGAGGGGTGAGAAGCCTCCTGCTCTCCCTCACCTGAAAGAAGTAGGGGTGAGCCTCACTAGTCACTAATTCAGTAGGGAAACTCCCCTAAAAGTCGAACAAAATCAAACTAACAAGTAAAGAAGCAGGAAGTTGCGCTAGCAATTTATATAACTATCCACACAGGATATTAAAGCTGTAAACACTACTTACCGCATGCCATTAATAGAAATCAATCTTTAATAAATAAACGGCAAACCTCGGCAGGTGTACGTGCTAAAGTAGAAAAATGTCACACTCGAGTCACGAAGTCTGGTTAGCGACATCAACAACTGAATTGGACAAACCACACAGAACTACCTCTCAGTATCGCAGTCTCGAACGAAAGGTCTAGCTACCACTGCACTAGAACAAGCCAAGAAACTGTGGAGACCAACCAACACCACTCCTGCGGACCACACTGTCGCAGGCCCATGACTGACACCTTTAAGGACTCCGGTTCGAGCTCGCTAAAGTGAGGCACTGGAAAACAAGACTAGTTGGGGCCCAGTACGTCTACTGGTGTCCGTAACCCCCAATCACGAGCGTGCTACAAATGTCAGAACACAAACTCTCACAAGTCGTTGTCTCACTGTCGTCTTTCTCTCAGTTGGACGTACAACTCTACACAAGAGTGAGGGTGTCCAGGAAGACGACACAAACCTCGACGGTACACAAGTACCAAGACAAGTCCCGAGCACTAACGTGCCTGACTCACATAAAATCTGGGGCTCCCAACTGAAGAGGTAACCACAGTAGGCGTCATACTACTCGCCACGCACACACAAACCACGTGAACATCGCTCAAACCACGTGAACAACACGTTCCTCAAACTCCACAAGTGTCAATGCACCGCTTACCATTGCCATGCACAATAAACAACGATAATCGGATAATCCTACAACCATACACAAGCTCATTACCATCAGAACCCTTAACGCGACAGGGTCCACTGTTGCCTTCAGAATGCAATGCCTCGATACGGCGCGTTCTGAAGAAGAACGCTACAGGTCGGGCTGTCGCGTTCTGAACGCGACAGTCAGGTTCGTCGCCTTCACAGACAGTGACCTAATTCTGGGAACCCATCTCCAGATTCCCCACACAAGCCATGCTAACTATCATGAAACACAAATATACATGCTCTAAGTACTACATTAGCATGGTATCTACTGTCTATAGCATGTAAAACAAACCAAACATGCTAAACATGTAATCTACGTACGTCGAGAAACAGGGCAAAACCTCCCTACCTTCACGAAGAACGACGATACCCCGGCGTTTCCCCCACTCCATAACACATCCTCGCGGCGAGACCACGCCAAAAACAACATCAAAACTCTGAACCGCCCAAAATCCTTCGCAAAATCCATCTCCTGGCCGAGCAGAGCTTCCTGAGCTTTGTTCGGCTGACCTAATGTAATAAGCAACTCAGAGTTATGAACAAGACGCACCTTACCGTCGCGACAAGAACGCAACGCAGGAGACCGTCGCCTTCACACTGCTGACGCCAGCGGGTCGCCCATCGCGCGCCACGCGACGGACATGCAGACGAAGACTCGAACCGGCGGTAACAAGAACGCGACACCTAGGACTGTCGCGTTAAGAATGCGACGTCCAGCACTGTCGCGTTCACAAACTGTAACGTTTCGGGTTTTCTTCTCGGATCCTTGTCGGGTCTGGTGGAGTTCTGCCGGGTTGACGGCAGGGGTGCTGTCGTTTACCTGTGGTTGACGGCCAAGGGTTGGACGTTGACTGTGCGTTGACGTCGATAAGGTTGACGTTTAGCTGTTATGAACTTAACGGCTGTCGATCTGGACATCGACTGTGTGGCGGTTCAGTAGGCGGCAAGGGATCTTGACGTCTACTGATCCGGCCGGTTCAAATAGGGCAGGCCGAGAGCAGGTTTTCCTTTTCTCCTTCCCTTCTCTCCTTATCTTGTTTGATTTCTGTCGCGTTCCACTTCTCCTGGTGATTGGCGGGGGTTCGTGGAAGGTCTTCGTTGCGTGTGGCGGCGGTAGTTCGGGCGGGAATCGCGGCGTTTCGGCGTATTTCGCGCGGATAGCTCGGGGGGGTTCCGGCGCGATTCGCGTCCTTTGGAGGTTGTTCTTGGCGTTTAGAGGTAGGGACTTAACCCCTTTAACCCTCCTGGTGGATTAGCATGCTAAATTGCAGTAGATTACATGTTAATTTCGTTTTAGGGTTTGGGTTGAGCATGTTGGGATTTTTAGGTATTTTGCACAATCCGGGTGACGGATTGTGGTTTTCCCGATCCCCAGCGATGTGTATGATTGTGAGGAAGAGTTTCCTTCCTTCCCTTTTGTATTTATATGGTGTTTTGGCCTGGATTTGTTGATCTGGTGCCGTTAGGGTTGCTGAAGCTGATGATTTTAACGTCCACATCTGTTGACGTTAATATCATCAGGTTTGAGGTAAACGACAGGATCCATTGTCGTTGACTTCTTGTTGACGACAAAGGGTGGCCGTTTACATCTTGCGTTGGCGGCAATCGATGTTGCCGTTAAGCTCTTGTGGTCCAGCATACCTTTAACAGTGTCGTGGTGTCCGCCTGTTGACACAGTTCACCAGACATCTGAGTGTGGCTCTGTCTGAGTGTACTGGGGGTTGACAGTGTTGAGACGTGACTGTGTTTCCGTCTGTTGTGCACGTGTGGCGTTACCGCGTGCTGTTTTTGTTATGTGACCTAGACGCGGGTGCGACTCCGTCTAGATGACTGGCGTGTGGGGGTCCTCCGCCAGTGAGCCAGGGCGTTGAGAGCGTCTCCGTTCTGTGCGTACTCCTTGTGGTGGTTTTGAGCCGGTCTCCGTGGAGCCCCTTCTCTACCGCTAGGTCGGGCGTAGGGGAAAAACCGGTCGTGGACCAGACGTTAGAGAGAGCGTCTGTAGTGTGCACACGTGGCTGGGGTTGCGAGACTCTGTGGCGACGGGACGCCGAGCTACAGACCCTAGCTGAGTCCTACTTACTGTGTTGTGTGAGTGTGTGTTACTGAGCCGCGTGGTTTACAGTTTTAGCGCACTCCTGTTAAGGGAGCTGTGTAGTTGTCACTGGTTTCAGTTGTGTGCGAGGTGTATTTACTTTCTGTCTTTACTTACCGCACTTTAGTACTGTTTCCGGTGGGGTTGTGTTTCCCTACTGGGTCTCTCTTTCGTGAGACTCACTCCCTTCCCTTTCAGGTGCGTCGTCGACTCCTGTTCCAGGCGAGTCGAGTCACTCTGGTGCGCGTGCGCTCTAGCTGTTGTGAGTAGTACTTTTTGTGTACTTTCTGTACTCTGTACCTGTTGAGGTCTCTGAGTTGTACATGTTATATTTCATATAGTGGAATGTTTATTGTACCTTGGTGTGTATCTTTTTATATATAGTCTTCTCGGACGTTCTTTTCTTACCCTTCCGAGCTTGTCTCGTGGGTTAGCGGGTCAGAATTCGGGTTACTGGTCGGGTACCGGTAATGCGGATTCTGGGTCGTTACACAAACAGTGAACCGATTGGTACTTTGGGCCCAACCTGTCGGCCCACAAAGCCCCACAACCTACGTAACCACCTATAACACACACCAAGGGCCAGACACTGGCCTCCACAACCACTAAGCCACAATCCGAATGGTCAATACGCTACAAATGTATTATCAACATATTCTACCTACCCAAATGAGGAGGTCAAAAATATATAAGAAGTGCATTGAAAAAGTATAATAAGTATTTCTCTTTTGTTAAACACCTAGGTATACTACAATTATTACTCTTGTAGCCATACAACTGTTTTTATCTCTAATTAGATCTTTCTTAACTAGTTGAAATGTCTACTCTAATTCAATATTTTATTCTTTTAAAGGTGCCACTAGATAAGTTGATAATGGAAACAAATAATTGCTATGAGATAATAGGCTTGACTATGTACCATGCATTAGAGTAGTAGTGATACTTGCCACACATCTAATTGATAAGTGACCTATATATCTTTATAGACTTGATTTATACGAAGAAAATGAGACAAAATATGATGATAAGCCCCAATCACTTTTTTTTATAAAAACATATGTAGGTATGCATCAAGTATTATACTTGGTTAGCTTTCATATGTTGAAACTATTTCCTTAACTATCTATGTGGGGAGTTGCTTTATCCCCATTCTCCTTCTACATGGTTATGCTTTTCTTAAAGATAATTTGTTTCAAATTTACTCTCTCATATCTTCAAATCTATAATAATACATAGAAGCAAATTGCTCTCATTTTGGTCACTATTTTCTCTAATAGACTCTCATATCTATCTTATCTTTCTCTTTTTCTATTTTAATACATATTTTAAATCTCTTCTCTCTCTCTCTTCCCTCGCTTGGACTCTCACTCTCTCCACCACTCTCCCTCTTTTACTAGGTTCTAATCTCTCTCTCTCTATATATATAATTTAATGCATACTCTAACTTTTTTCCTCTCTTTGTCCCCCACTTGGACTCTCTCTCTCTCCACCTTCTCCGTACTCAAATTTTCAATTTAATACATATTCATAATAGAAATATGCTACACTCGACCTATCCCTCTCCCCATCCGATCCTTCAAATTTACTTTCTTTTTTTCTTAATTTATCATATCCTCTCCTTTTCTCTTTCCATCTCTCCACCTCTTCCCAATTATATTTTTTATATTATTACTATCTCAATTTTCTAACGTCCCTGCTCATCAAATTTTTACCATCTATATTTGCTAACTTAGAATGTATTTGTATTACAAATACATAATGTGCCTTTACCCATCACAGATAGGCTCCATAATCTTAATGTTAATACATAAAGCCAGTATCAAATTGTAGTATGTCTCCACGTGGAGAGATCTCAAGGCTCTAATAAAAGCTCCAGGGATATCGAGCGACCAGAAAACTACCAAGGGACTTACCTTGAAACAACATAGCATAGGACAATCATTAGCTTAAGGCGCATAAACCTACTTAAGGGATCTCCACAAGGCCCTAAGGAGATCTCGTCCGACTAGGCTCCGACCCAACCTATCAGCTAAGAAAATTCCAACATGATTATAGTTAAATCATAGGGCACAGAGGGATTAAGATATGATTAAAGAGTCCTATATAATTTATTCAAAGCCCATAACAGAATATCCGACATGAATATAGACTCTAACCAAGGGAACATGTCTCCCAATTCATCTCCCCCTTAGCCTGAGCATCCAAGGGTTTTCCCTAGATTGTCGTCTATCCTCTTACGTTGATTGTAGGCATAATCCCATCGTCAAAATTTTCCACTTTTATACGACAGTCCACAGATAAGATATGAGATAGAGCCTCTTCATTTGGCACTATCAATGGGAAATCTGAACGAAAAACCACCATGGCATGCAAGAACAACAACAATGGTAAGAGGGTTAATGATAACAAGGGGAAGACGGTCGGGACATGAGCTAATGAGGCCTCGTGACCTCTCACTTTATGTCCAGTGCTGCCCAGAATACCAGAGTCATCCAGAACATGGGAGGAGGCTCTCCTCTCCTCAAGCGGCCAGCCTCCTACAGCAAATGGCGACAATGTCATCAACGCCAAGCTGAATATGCTTATCACATTGATAACAACCCAATAAACTAGGAGGGAGTGCCCCCATCGATCCCAATCAACCCACCATAGTGGGGAGATGTCTCAATGAATGATAGGTGAGCATTTTACTATAGAAGATGGTCACATCATCCGCAACAAAGAGGGTGGGTCATCCCATCCTCTCCTCTTTGTTGGCATAAATCTTTCTTCATAGGTACGGAGTGATGTTTTTGTTCCTAAGAAAGTAGTAGATTGCACCATTGATATATGGAATGATGTTGTATCATGTATTCCCATAAAATGCGGCTTGTGCATGATATGATGTATTTATCTAAATTTATTTATGTATATGTAGGCACAAGTATGCAGAGAGTTACATTTTTATGTATATTTCTGAACTCTATTTGTCTGGCACACACAATATGCATATCTATGTAGAAATATGGATATGCAAGTAACTTAGTTGGTTAATAATTAATTAGATAATTTGGTCAGGCCCTTCTCCTTGTCTCTGCTGACTCCCCACCATTCCTCCTTAAAAGTTAGGGTAGCATGGCTCTGCCAATGTTCACTGTAGTAGTTTGGTTCAGTGCAGGCCATGCCCAATTCTAGTTCCTGGCCCTTTGGTAAGTGACACATATCCATTCAATCCATCTAATTAATTGTGAAACTCCTAAAATCAACGTAAGCATCATAACTTGTTTGAACCACATCGATTGATTTATATCTTTGTTCAACTTGATTTGATTGCTTGCCTTGTTGAAATGGACCAACACCATCATGTTAATTTTAATATGGACTATGAGGATAATGTATATGGTCAATCCTTTCAATCCCATGTCCATCCATCTCACCACCATGAGGGACAACCTTCCACTTTATATGGTTATGTGCGCACACCGTGCACTAACCAATTTGATGTCCCTTCACACATTGCCCCAATTAAAACCCGGCGAGAGCCTTCCCCCCACCACGATCCACATGTACATAAAGTGACCTCTCACTTTATGTCCAGTGTTGTCCAGAATACCAGAGTCATCCAGAACACGGGAGGAGGCTCTCCTCTCCTCAAGCGGCCAGCCTCCTACAGCAAATGGCGACAATGTCATCAACGCCAAGCTAAAGATGCTTATCACATTGATAACAACCCAATACACTAGAGGGAGTGCTCCCATAGATCCCAATCAACCCACCATAGAGGGGAGATGTCTCAATGAATGATAGGTGAGCATTTTACTATAGAAGATGGTCACATCATCCGCAACAAAGAGGGTGGGTCATCCCATCCTCTCCTCTCCCCGTTGTCGATCAAAAAGCCTCCTCTAATCTACCAAGGAGAGCTGATTTGTCTCTAAATTTTCAAATGCAATATAAAAACTTTCTTTTGTAGTATGTTCATATCTTTATATGTTTGATGATGATCTCCTCGACATCCTCCAAGACAAAGTTATGCACCGGTTTAACTTAGATATCTCTATCAAGTCGGTCCAACAGCAAAAGAAGACATGCTCCAGCCAAGCAAGTGGTTGTCAAGAATCAAATCACCAAGTAAAAGGGGACCAAGTTGTTCCACACATTCATCTACCTAACTTGGTTGGCTAACATTGCCCTGATTTCCAAAGTCTCTTGTAAATGGCAAATATACGTCTACTTTACCAACCTAAACAAGGCTATTATGAAGAATTGCTACCTGTTTTCGAGCATCGAACTCTCTCTCTCTCTCTCAATATTTTCTCTTCCTTCACTTCATTGGAATGTCTCCTCTCTCTCTCTCTCTTAACCATTTATCTTCCTTCTCCCAACCAAACTCTCACTCCTCTCTATCTCAATATTTTCTCTTTCTACCAAATTCTCTATACTACATAGTTTTACTCTCTCTTCCTCTCCCCCCCCTACCAAATTCTCTCTACTACATAGTTTTACTCTCTCTTTCTCTCCCCCCCCCTCCCCCTATAAAATTATCTCTTTCTATGACAATCTAATTGCATCTTCCATCTTAACAAAAATAAATTTTTGTATACTTATGAATATTTATAGAAGAAATTAAATCATCTCTAAAACATCATTTATATTCATTAAGATGTGATTTTCTATTTTTCTGAATGAGTTTACTTAAAATATAACATGTTATATGTGAAAAGACTTATCATAACTTTTGTTTTATTTCACTTGTGATAATGGTAAAGCTAACACCACAATGTATCTTAAGCTCTCACACTTACTACAATTTATCTAGAATATTCTTGTTATCATCTACAATTGAAATTGTAATTATATTCATAGTCTCACAATTAGTTTCAACAAAACATTAAGTATTTTTATTTTAAAGAGCCACCATTTTATGCATGCAAGTTAATTTACACAAATTAATTAGATATATGCATGAACATTTTATGAATTTTACAGTAATTATGAGTAAAAAAAGTAGGACAAACTTAGTTGTATTCATTCTTTGTTATATTTTCATATTTCTACCAAATATTATATATTGTTATGACAAAATTCTGTGACTAAATAAAAAAAGATTACTACAAATCACGTGAACAATCATTAATGGAAAGTCATTATAATATAATTATAGCTTTTATCGCAAATCAAAACTAATGATTTCTATTTAGAAAATTCAATAAAAATATATAATTCAAGAACAACATGTGCGGTGCATGTTAATTTATCGAGTTATTTATGATGCAAAATGTTTTCTCTATAAAACATATTATAAGAATACCCTCCATCTGTTCATTAATTGTCACCCTCACATTATTCTCCTATATTTTATAACCTGTTAAATTATTGAGTTTTTTGTATATATGCCCCCTCTTAAAAAATTAATTACATGAGAATCCTTTCTATATTTATATTTGTACATATATCCCTATTATGAATACAAAATATTCTAGAGACCCTATGGCAACCTCCCATGAAGAAAGTCAAGAATATGCTTCGGATATTTCTTCCTCGTCATTTTTAGTAGGGATATATATGTATAAATAAATAAAATTATTCCAGCATCCTTGACATCTGTCATGGCTAGGATATTTAAACGCATTTTGTATCCATAATAGAGATATGCATACAAAATAGGAGGTACATATTACTCTTCCAAAATAGGACAATAGGCTAAGATTACAAGGTCCATAATTACTTGCCATGGCTCTTGGGTGTGAGAGCAAATATATTGCTTTTGGTAGGAAGTATAGGAAGTAAATGAAAAGATAAAATCCAGGAGAATTCAAATAAACAAATTAGTCTTCTAATAGGGTGTTTGGAAACACTTTTTTTAAAGTTATTTTTACCTAAAAAATTATGTTATGTTAATTTTTAATTTAAAACTATAATAACTTGACGATATCTGTTGGTAAAAATATCACAAAATTTAAAATTTATATTGATGTGTTTGGTAGAGAGGGTGGGGGGGGGGGGGGGGGAGCCGCTGGAGCGGGGGAGGGGGGGAGGGCGCAGGGGGGTGGGTGCAGGGCGGGGTGGGGGTTCCGGCGGGAGGGGGGATCGATGCAGGGCGGGGGGGTGGGAGGGGGAGCTGCCGAGGCGGGGGAGGGCGCATGGGGGGGCGGGGGAGAGGGTGCAGGGCGGGGGCGAAGGCGCAGGGCAGGGGAGGGGGTTCCGACACGGGAGGGGGGGGGGGGGGGTGGGGGGGTTCACAGGGGGGGTGGGGGGGCTTCCAGCGGTGGCAGGGGGGGGCCTTTTGGCGGTGAGGGGGATGGCGCAGGGGGGGTGGAACAAAGAGGGGGGGTTCGTAAGGAGGGGGGGTTCTGGCGGTGAGGGGGATGGCGCAGGGGGGGGGGTCATAGAGGGGAGAGTGGGCCAAGTCTGGGAGAGGAAAGAGAGAGCCATGTGTGTAATTTTTTTTTTAAAAAATTAGTTAGTACTTATTTTTATTTTGGCAGAGATTTACATAGAATAGAATTTGTACTTTAAAAAAATTTTACTTACCAAACGTGTTAAGATGTCTGTCCTCCTTCTTTTTTTAAATGTAGGAGAAAAAATTGTTAAAAAAATACAACCAAACACTCTATAAAGTCGTTTGCTTATAAAATTTACTCCACCGAGATTAATTCCCCTTCCTTCCTACTTACATATACTTGACAGGAAGAAGAAGACAGCTTAAAGGAGGTACATGTTAAAAAATAAGAAGAAGAAGAAGATTGATTCCAACTGTGAAAGCTGATAATTTATAGAAAGGGCCATTTACTAAAATATGCCTTCTTTATCTTATTCATTCTTTCGTACTAATAAACTTGTAAGGATATGCAAAATGGAGCAGATAATTGAATTACTCAGATTTTTTCTATTTCTAAATAAATAATGGTAAATTAATTAAAAGTTTCTATCAAATATTTGACTTATTTTCTAATCATTGATAGAACTATAACTTATTACAGTAAGTGTTATGTTTTGTTATAATATATGTTAAGTTTTATTACAGTAAAGACTTCTAATATTACAATCATAGATTATTAATTAATTTACCTAATAAAGAATGACCCGTTCACTACTAATTGGGAGAGATTCTGCAAACCAAACTGATGAAAGTGCAGTGCATGAGTCACATGTAACACCAAACTCAACACCAATCATTTGTATTGTTCCTTTGTTATTACAACACTCTGTGAACTTGGGCACTGTCTAAAGACAGGTATATCACATAGTCAAATATTGTTTACCGTAGACATCCCAAGACCTACAGGCTATATAGCCAAGCTTTCGAATATACCAAAAGTTGAAGGCTGCAAGAGGATATGAAGAAAGAAAAAAGCTAAACTTTTATTTGTAAGTGTAACCAATTTAATTAAAAATTTACATATCATGGGCTCATCATAAAATATCTTTTTGTCAAGACATGCAGTTCCTAGGACAAATGCCTCATGTTCATAGTGTCCTAGTTTCATTAAAGTTAATTTGCAAAACAATGAACTGAGAAAAGTTATTAAACATTTCTCAAAAGAAAGAGCTGGAAGAATATGATGTTATAAATTCAAACTATAAACAAAACCTATAGGCCCTTGCCAATGAAAACCATTGAAAATTTGGCAAGTGTAAAGACTCAGGCCTGAGGGATGATATATCTATATTATATTAAATATATAAGGGGAATGCTATGGTAAATTCACTATATATGCTTTTTGCCACCCTATTTACCAATATTATCTGATCTTGAGATTGGACAGCCAAGATGAGGTTGACCCTTGATTTAAATTTGGCATTTCTGACTGTACAAAATTTTAAATTACAAAGTAGAGGAAAGAAAGACTGGTAATTAAATGGGGTGACAAAAAGTGAGCTACCATAACATTCCTCATGTGATGATAGTCTCACCTCAGAATTTTTATTGTAGAGAGATTGGCAGGATTTCTCTAAACTTTTCAACTCCTCCACCCCCCCCCCCCAATGTTTCTTCTTCTCTTCTTCCTCCATCCTTCTTTGTCACCCTCCCCCTTCTCTACCTCTTGCTTCTGCCAACCTCGGCCTCTACAATCTCTTCGCTCCACCTTGTCCTTCTTTCCGTGAACTTCCCCTCCTCTCTCCACTTGATTCTGGCCCTCTCACCTCCATCTCTACTTCCCACTTGGGCGGAGCTTGTGTTGATGGTCATGGCCCTCGGTGGTGCCGGACGCCACCTCCTCGGTGGACACGGCGGCCCTCCCTGGCTCCCGACACTTCCCAACGGTACTGGATGCCACCGCAGTGGCATTCTCCGACATCTGGCCACCCACCCCGTACAATCCAATGCCCATCCTGCCCACTCCCTACCGGACCCTCCCTTGTTTAGTCTCATATCGGTTACCACAAAGTGTTGGCCGACTGGGAAGCTTAAAAAATGGCTCCTTCACCCTCAGTAACCCGTGTTCCTCGGCCTTTTAATTAAAAAAATTTGTCTCGTTGCTATCTAACTCCAGTTGAGACCATTTTAAAAAACAAAATTTATTTAAATGCTAAATTTTAAGTTTGATTTCGAGTTTGAAAACTTGGGCTCTAATTCGAACTTGTTTATGAGCTCGACTACATAAGCGAGCTGTTCATCGAGTCAAGTTTGAGCTTCAAAATTTTATAACGAGCCGAGTTCGAGCTCGGCAAAAGTAAACGAGCTCGAGTTCAAACAGAGTATAACTCGGCTCGACTCGAATCGTTTACACCCCTATATACATACATACGCGGATCGAAGAGCGGCGAGGGGAGGTGACAGTGGCACGTAGGTGGGAGCTCCACGAGGGTGAACGGTGAGGTCCGCTAGGGCGCGGGGTTGGGGTATAGAGGAGTGGGCATTTGACGCGGTGCAAGCGGCGAGGGTGTGGTGGTCTCCTTCGAGCTCTGGGCATGTGGTGGAACGAGAGAGTGAAGGAGAGAGGAAGAGAGCGGGATTGGGAGAGGGTGGAAGAGACGAATGGGGGGAGAGGGAGAGAGAGAGAGCGATTGAGAAACCTCACGTATGTAGACCAAAAAAAAAGTAAAGAAAGGCAAAGATGGCACCCTACGTACATCATGGCTCACGTGCGAACCGTACTGTGTCTGGGCTCTCGCAAGCCCAGGCACGGTCAGGTCACCTCAATGGGGTGACTCGGGCGTGCCGCGGCGGCACGTCGCGGACCGATAAGGTCCAGTCCGCTAAATCTTTTTTTTCTTCATTCTTCTCTCATATTCGGTGTATTTAAGGGGTCTAGATGGTGTCTAATTGAGATGAAACTTTAAACATAACTAATTAAAAGATGATACAAATTATAGTAATTTTATTATTTTTTTATTATTTTTTCATCAATAAATTTGTCCCAAAAATTATTATATCGACTTAATCTCAACATCTATGCATCAATAACTCCTGATATTTATATTTTTAGAATCAGTACATTTTTCTAGTAATTATGATAGCTTTAGATTTGACTTTATTTTTGAAACCAAATGTCGTCCCGTTGAAGTGCACAAATACTTCGCCACACCGTGGCAAACTCTGTGTGTACTTAAGGGGTCTAAATAATGTCTAATTGAGATGAAATTTTAAACATAAGTTAATTAAGAGGTGATACAAATTATAATAATTATAGTTTAATTTTTTAAATTAATCTTTTGTCAAGTAAAAATTATCTCAAAAATCATTAGGTCGATTTAATATCAACATCTATGCATCAATAATTCTTGATATTTATATTTTTAGAATCTATACATTTTTTTAGTAATTATAATAATTTCATATTTGACTTTATTTTTAGAACCGAATGTCGTCCCGTTGAAGTGCACACAATCAAAGATAGAACCATAATTCTAGTAATAATATGAAAATATTCTAAAATTAGAGATAATTATATTTTATATAAGTGATCATATCGTACGTATAATTTACTATCTCTTTTAATTTCTTAGTGTCATATTAATATTTTATTATAAATTTTAAGACGTTGCAGTTTTGTTTCTGTTTTCGAATTCTTAGTGTTGGTCTAATAGAAAATATTGGTCATATCATGAACAACTTTTATGAAGAGCCCACAGACTGGATCACCCTCGTTCAGGCTGTAGAGAGGTCACACTCACTGCTAGTTTGGATCGCGATATGAGAGAGAATGTCAAGAATAATTCACTATATTTTTAAGCACATACCTTCATTTGATGTTATTCTAGTTGGAG
This sequence comes from Colocasia esculenta, assembly GCA_014218235.1. NCBI lineage: Eukaryota > Viridiplantae > Streptophyta > Magnoliopsida > Alismatales > Araceae > Colocasia > Colocasia esculenta. The sequence goes on along the minus strand of JACBKR010001600.1, from coordinate 7,947 downwards.
CTCGTAGAGGAAGTCCTGGGAAACAACTTTCATGAAGAAGTCTCGAAGAGATATGCCCTTGTTTGAGATGTGGAAGTCATGATAATCATGCATATGTAGATCATAATATGAGAGAGAATGTGAAGAATAATTTGCTATAACTTTGGACACAAACTATCAATTGAGGTGATTCCACTTCGAGGATGAAGCTGAAGAAGAGTGGAACAACTTTGATGAAGACCTCATGAGCATATCATCCCCTTTTTAGGCTATAGAAGGTGTGATATTCCTGATGGTTCTGGAGGATATGAGAGAGAAAGGGGAGAGAGAAAGGGTTCAACATTGAGAATGACTTCTCCTCTGACTTTGGGGCGATGAAGCTTGGTGAGAAGAGCCTCCAGGGGTCTCTTCACGTGGTGGTAGTCTTTTCCTATCCGATAGAATCCTAGGATGTGTTTAAGAGAGAGAGAGAGAGAGAGAGAGAGATACAATCTTGAGTTAGAGAGAGAGTCTATGCATGAGAAGAGATGGAGAGTCTATATTGAATTTGGATGGAGAGTCTTTTTTTGAAGTTTGCTCATTTTAAATATTCATCAAGTCACAAAAAAAAATCAAACAAACCCTTTCCCCATCATATCTTAGCGATATGGTACCGTACCGTACCGTACCACGGAGAATGCGGCACAATTGATCTAGGCGGTACGGCGAACCTTTACGTACGTAGAGTTCTCATACAATATTATAATAAGTAATCTAAAAATAAGAACAGTGAAAAAATAGAGATTGGAAAGGTCTACAAAAACTTTCACAATGACTCATAAATGAGATAAGATCCTTGGAAAGTATCACTAATTAAAAATCTTTATTCCTTGACATGAGATCATTGTATAGTAATTATGGAGTCTAAGAATAGTATATATTGAATTATCTGTGGATAAGATATATATAAAAATAATAACAATTAGGGTTACTTGCAAATACACCTTCTTTATATGTTTATTTGTAGCAATACCCATCATATTATTTTAAATATCCTCTCTAACAATATTTGGTCCATTGAGTAATCATCTATTAGCATTATATTAATTTTAGAGAAATACTTATTATTCATGTGAATTAGTAGCATAGTTGATGTGGAACAATTGCTTAAGTAGAGTCAATTGATCTACATCATTACTCGTGCGGTTGGACAGAGCTTTAGTTGTGTGAATGGGTAGAAAATATTTCTCCTAATATTATAATTATTTTTTTGTAAAGGCCCAAATTCAAACTTTGAGTGCTCCCCCTAAACAGCTCCACCCTCGTTATTTCTCCTTGTTACAGTATGTGTAACATCGAGGTCGGCTCGTACGGAGGTGATCGCTGAGGTGACCAGTGCGAGGCGTCGGAGCGGAGACGACTAAGTTGAGGGACAGAGTCGAGGTCCACTTAGCGGACCTTGAACGCATTTTTCGAGCTCCCAACGACGTTGCCCGAGGATCTGCAAAGCCCACCGAGGGGTCTCAGCGGGGAGACACTCTGACGTTCAAGTCAGTAGCTAGCCAAGCAGAATGACCTAGCCCAAGGAGTGGAACAACGTACCTATGTCTGAAGAGTGTCTGCCTCCTTTATAGGGGTTGATCTCTATAAAATCAGTTGGACAATCCCGCGAATCCCACGGCGGATCTTTGTGATTGTCATCGGATCGTGGTCGTAACCGCCATACTAGATCGTCCAGATTATGGTCTTAATGGCATCAATTATCGGGCGCACGATTATTGGCCATTACATCATCGGTTAATGCTCGAACCATTATGCGAGCCACGTTCTCGGGAACACTGCGGACATGTTGTGCTCCATATTAGTCGAGGTCGAGCTGGGTATTCATTGTTTTTGGCCGAGCTGAGGCGGTCGAGCCAAGGAGTGTCAAGAGGTCGTCCTAGCCGACCTAACTTGTCAGACTAGAAGACAACAGAATCTTGTTCAAGCCACGTCAGAGTGTCGACTCTGGTACTTTGGGAGGTTGACCTAGCCGAGAATCCGGCCAACCCGTCGAGACCCCCCGTATCATTGGCCCCCCAGGTTCACATCGGAACACTCCAATGGGCCGAGGTGAAGTTGTTGTCCGAAATTCCTCAGTCAATGACACGTGGCTTGCATGTGGCTCTGTCAACCCACGTGGTCCAGTCTGCGACAATCCCCCATCCGCACAATCTGCCGCTAGGTCTGATGGCAGAAGAGCTTCCTCGACTCCTGTGCGTCATCATTGCATTATTGGCAAGCCGGGCCAATTGGAATCCGAGGCAAAACTCGGTAACTAATCTAAGGTTCCCACGTGGTTCAATCTCGATGGTTGTCGAACATGACGAAACCCAGCCGTTGGATCTGATCGCCACCCCAGGCACTATAAATAGTGGGGTCTGCTGTCGAAACACCACCCTTCCTTCTGTGCGCGAGAACTTCACGAAAGATGACCAGCCGACGTTCTTCGATCTGACCTTCAAGCTTCCATCGTCGATCTTCATTCTCCTCTTCCGTCCTTTAGAGGTAAGCGATGAGCTCCACCTCTTCCAGTTCCTTTACATCTTCTACCTCCGACCCTCGCCTTCGAGAGGCTTCCTTATCTGGAGGTTCTCCTTTTGAGAACCCCTCCGCTTCGGCGTCATCCGAAACTGCCTCGCCTCCTCGTCCTTCCAAGATGAGGATGTCCCCTCCGGAGGCATCTCGGCCCGACACTCACGCGTCAGAGCCTGCCAAGGATTCTTCTGATCTAGAGGCTAGTTCTGGGTCTTACATACCCAGGAAGCCTTGTTCCCATACCTCGAAGTCACGTCGGCAAGCCAACAATGTAGCCGACGTGCTGTGCGACACCGACGATGAGACCTTCCACTAGATGAAAACCCATCTTGGTCTCGACTTTCCCGAGGGCTCCATTCTGTATTCTTCCAAGCGACTCCAAACTCATTACACCATGGAGCACGAAGTTGCATCTACTTCGAGGCCGTCCGAGCAGGCCTTCGATTTTCTCTGCATCCTTTCATCATCTTTATTCTTCTTAATTTAGGAACTGCTCCTTCACAGCTGACCCCCAACTCCTAGAGGTCGATTTTCGTATTCCTGAAAGTTTATGCCCTTGCTAAGGTTTTGTCGACTACTCACCTCTTCTGCTTTTGCTTCTCCGTAAAATCCTTCGGGGACTAGTATTTCGCAACTCAGACCGATTGACAAATCCTAGTCTGAATGCCTTCCTCTGTCCACAACTGGAAGAGGAACTTCATCTTCATTCACTGCCCAACCCAATGGCCCTTCTCGGCCACATGGTCGGTAGTGAACATCCGCAACAAAGCCTTTTGACCTTCGACCCTCGTTGCATCCGAGCTCGTGGAATTCAATTCTCTACAGGCAGTGGAGCCCCCCAACTTGCACCAACCATCCGATGAATTGTTCAAGTTGATTGCCAAGGCTGACTGAGGTCTAACTTCCTCGCCGATGCTTCCCTTTCGCCATTGTCGATGACTTTTGAGAACTAACTGTTTCTTCTCTTACAGTAATGGCCGACAAGGGCAAGCCGTCAGCAGCTCCCGACACTGCCAAAGGAAAGGAAGCTTCCTTCGCCGAGGTGTTTACTCAGAGGTTCTTGTTCGGAGGAGGCAAGAAAAGTGCCAGAAGGCCACCAGAGCGATCAAGGAGGGAGCAGGTTGACGATGACACCGCTCTTCCAGCCGCCACACAGAAATGCCAACAGGTGTCGGAGACCCAACGACGAGGTCTGAGTGACCACGGGAACAACTGGTCGCGACACGGTCCGCTGACGTCCATGACACACCGATCTCGGGCTCCTCCCAATCACCACGATTAGTGTAGCTGGAGGAGGAGCTCTCTGCCACCAAATGGGGTCGTCTGACGATCCCAGTTGGAGCAAAGGCTAGTGCCTTGGGCCTGAAGGCAAATGAGGTCATTGAAGACCTCTACCGGACTATGCAAGATCTACTGGTGCTAGTCAAGACCTTGCTCCTCAAGGTCGAGACGACCCAGACTAGCACTATCAAACAAGTGATCGAGGTCGAGAAGAAGGCCAAGGCTGCAGAGAAGAGGGCCGAGGAGGCCAAAAAGCTCCTTGCCAAGGAGAAACAATGGGCAAAGAACGCCGAACGTTTCCCAACTGACATTGTCGACCGACAAGCTCTGCGAGTCCTTCCGAGCCGAGAAGGAGGTGCACACGACGACGAAGACCCAGATCACGAAGCTGTCCGAAGAGGAGTGCACCAAGGGCATTGCCGAGTACCGCGAGTCCGAGGTGCTTGAGGAAGAGATCTACAAACTCTTCTAGGCGGGATACAACTTCTGCCTCGGGTGCCTCCGAGACCTCCATCCTGAATATGACCTGTCGAGATTGGTGGAAGACGCCAAGGACGAGGATGATGCTGATGCCAACGCCGATGATGAGGACATTGCGAAGCCTGTCGAAGATGTGCTGGTTGTTGCCATCGAAGAGGCTCTTGAGGCCACCATAGCACCCATCATCACTGACACACATGTCACGCCCGACACCGAGGAGACTCAGATCTGCACAGATGATGTTGCGGCTTAGGAGCCTGAACCAACGCTAATAACCGATGTACCCTTCTTCATTCCTTGGCACTTCGCCAAGGCCTTTTGTATCTTCTCGTTTGCCAATACAACTCTTTTTCTTCGCCAATTGCAACTATTCTCATGCGTTTGGGTTGTTGGAGCTCTTCTGAGAACTTGTCCTTTACGAGAGTTCTAGCCAGCCGAGACCTTAGCACAATGTCGTCGCTAACTTGTTCTGACATGGCCAAACCCATGCGATGGCTAGCCCGACGTCTAAGATTATTAGCCGATGCGAAACAAGCGAAGTCCACAGGTTGAGTGCCGTAGCGACCTCGTCGACCTTGGTGACAAGCTTCCCAAGAAGGCAACCTGGTTATTCATGGTCGGGATGAGACAACCTAACCACTCAATTGTTAACCTGTATTGTCGAAATCTGTCGAGACTCACTGAATTGTGTCGACGAATTTACGATGTTAACCGTGTCTGGAGTGACCCTCAACTAATCATCATTCAACGGGAGACGATGCTATAAAGTGACTCGTCACCTTCAGACGTCGGCCATCATGCCTCACGTCAGACCATCACGTCGCCATAAGGCTTGACCCTGATCAACTATGACTTCTTTACGAGTGCTGAGGTGACCTCATCTTCTACATGCTATCCATACGTTGGACATCATATTTTTGTTCCCAACAAGTGCCGAAGCGACCTTGTCCAGCGAACTATGACCTCCACGTTATTCATGAGTGCCGAAGAGACTTCGTCTTCTTCACACTCACTACACTTTGGATGTCGTATCTATCCCTGACGAGTGCCGAAGCGACCTTGTCCAGCGGACTGACATTCACATTCCTTGCGAGTGCCGAAGTGACCTCGTCAAGTGAACTACGACCTCCACATCATTCACAAGTGCCGAAGCAACCTTGTCTTCTTCACACTCACTACACATCAGATGTCGTATCTATCTGTGACGAGTGCCGAAGAGACCTTGTCCAGTGGACTGACATCCTCGTCCCTCATGAGTGCCGAAGCGACCTCATGCGTGCTCGATGAGTTGAGCGTTCATCCGCTCATGTGGTCGGAGCAGCCGAGAGCGCTGAAGCGACCACTTCACGCTGCCTCCTCCGACACTTCAAATCGTGTGCTGAGGCAACTTCGTGGAAGACTCCACCGATGCCTATACAATATCAGTAGGCGACGATGCTGTAAAGTGATTCATCGGTTCTCAACACTTCATCAACAATTAATTCACACGATGTAAATAGCCTTGAAATGATATTTTAAAGAAAATACCCTCGCAGGTGCTCAACATTCCAAGTTATTGGAATCGCCAACCTATTGAGGTTTAATAATCGACAGGTCCCGAAACCGAGGTCCTCGACCACACGGTATGAGCCTCCTCAATTCTATGTCGGGCACAAGATGATGCTATTAAGCGACTCGTCGTCGGTTCCTAGACGAATCTACAAAGAGTGAGACTCGTTGTCGTCCACAAGATCAGGGCAACTCGTCGCGCGTTCATTGAAGCTATAGGTTTCCACCACCTCGTAGCCTCTGCGTCAACCATCTAGTGCTACAGTTCTGCACTACATCGTAGCCTCCACGTGGCCATCTTGAGCTACAGGTCTACAACACCTCATAGCATCCACGTCGGCCCACAATCATTCTTTACGAGTGCCGAAGTGACCTCATATTCTTCGAGAGTGTCGGAGCGACCTCATCGAGGGCCCCCAAGCTTGTCATTTCTTGATGTTGGCTCTGACCTCTATGACCACTGAAAGTAGATCAATTCTTGAGGTCGGATCTGACCTTTATGAACACTGAAAGCAGGTCAATTCTTAAGGTCAGATCTGACCTCTATGACCACTGAAAGTAGGTCAATTCTTAAGGTCGGATCTAACCTCTATGACCATTGAAAGCAGGCCAATTCTTGAGGAGATCGGGTCTGACCTCTATGACCATCAAAAGTAGGTCAATTCTGGAGGTCGGATCCGACCTCTATGACCACCATAAGCAGGTATGTAGCATATTGACCGTTCGGATCATGGCTTAGTGGTTGTGGAGGCCAGTGTGTGGCCCATTAGTATGTTTACAGGTGTTTATGCAGGTGTTCGGGGCTTTGTGGGTCGGCATTTCGGGCCCAAAGCATCCGCTGGTTCATTGTCTATGAACGCGACAGTGAGGAACGTCGCGTTCTTAACGCGACAGCCCTAAGTGTCGCGTTCTTCTCACCTCCGTTTGTGGTCTTCGTCTGCATGTCCGCCGCGTATCGCACGTTGGGCGGGCTTGCTGACGTCTGCAGTAGGAAGGCGACGGCTTCCTACGTCGCGTTCTTGTCGCAACAGTAAGATGCGTCGCGTTCCCAACCGTGATGCGTTTTTAGCTAAAGTCGGTCAAATAGAACTCCAACAAGCTCTGCTCGGCCAGGGAGGAGGTTTTGCGGTGGAGTTTGAAGCGATTCAACGTTTTAGGGTCGTTTTTGGCATGGTCTCGCCGCGAGGACGTCGCACGGAGCGGGGGAAACACCAGGTGGTTGTTGTTCTTCACGAAAGTAGGGAGATTCTGCCCCGTTTTACGTTGTGGATTGCATGTGATGCATGTATAGATTGTTATTTGCTTTATAAATGCTAGATACCATGCTAGGGTATCGAGTAGAGCATGAATAATGGGTTTTTACATCGTTTTATATGGTTTGCATGGGAAATCCGGAGATGGGTTCCTGAATTAGGGTTTTCGCCTGTGAAGGTGATAGACCAGGGTGTCGCATTCTGAACGCGACAGCCCGACCCATCGCGTTCTTGTTCTGAACTCGACCTATCGTGGTGTCGCGTCATAAGGCGACGGAGGGTCCTGTCACATTAAGGGTCTCGAGGGTTGTATGCTTGCGCATGGTTATGACGTTATCAGATTATCGATATGTGTTGTGCATGGCAATGGTAAGCGGTGTATTGGCACTTGTAGAGCTCGAGGTGCGTGTTGTTCACGCGGTTGACACAGTGTTCACGTGGTTTGAGCGGTGTGCACGTGGTTTATGTGTGTGTGGCGGATAGTACGATGCCTACCGTGGTTACCTCTTCAATTGGGAGCCCCAGGTTTTGTGTGAGCCAGGCACGTGAGTGCTCGGGGCTTGTCTCGGTACTTGTGTACCGTCGAGGTCTGTGTCATCTTCCTGGACACCCTCACTCTTGTGTAGAGTTGTACGTCCGCTGAGGGAAAGACGGCAGTGGACAGCGACTTGTGAGAGTTTGTGTTTGTCGCTTGTAGCGCGCTCGTGGTTGGGGGTTACGGACATCAGTAGACGTACTGGGCCCCAGCTAGTCCTATTGTTCAGTGCCTCACTTTAGGGAGCAGGATGGAGTCCCTAAATGTGCCAGGCATGGGCCTGCGACAATGTGGTCTGCAAGAGTGGTGTTGGTT